>PVHY01010439.1:0-18253 GCA_004024945.1 Uropsilus gracilis
CCCCCCCCGCCCTCCCCTCCCATCCCGCCCCTCCCTCTTGCTCATAGTTGTGTGCTTCAGTTTGGTGCTTAGCTTGCTTTGTCTTTTTCTCATGGCTTTTGTTTACTTTTTTTTCATTATGTCCCATATATTAGTGAAACCATTTGACTTGTCTTTCTCTTTTTGACTTGCTTCTGCTAGTTTGATTCCTTCTAAGTACATCCATGTTGTCATAAAGTCGTCGAATTTGTCATTCTTAATTGATGAGTAATATTCCATCGTGTATATATACCATGTTTTTTTCATCCAGTCATCTGTTTTGGGGCACTTAGGTTGCTTCCATGTTCTTGCAATTATAAATAGTGCTGCGGTAAACATCCGAGCACAGGTGTCCTTTTGTATACCCACATTGAGTTCTCTTTTGGGTAGATTCCCAAGAAAGCAATTGCTGGGTCAAATGGTAGTTCCATTTGCATTAATTTGAGAGTCCTCCACACAGCTTTCCATAGTGGTTGGACCAGTTTACATTCCCACCAGCAGTGTAATAGTTAGTGTTCCTTTTTCTTCACATCCTCTCCAGAACTTGTTGTTGCCTGTTCTTTGGATGTGGGCCATTCTTACTGGTGTAAGGTGGTATCTCATTGTGGTTTTGATTTGCATTTCCCTTATTGCTAGGGATAGTGAGCAATTTTTCATATGTCTGTTGACCATTTGTATTTCCTCTTTGGAGAAGTGTCTTTTTAGTTCTCCCATTTTTTGATTGGGCTTTTTATTTTGCTTTTGTTTAGTTGTGTGAGTTCTTTGTGGATCTTCGTTATTAAACCCTTATCACTATTGTAGAGGGCAAATTTTTTTCCCATGTGGTTGGGCTGCTTTTAGTTTTTTCTGTTGTTTCTTTTGCTGTACAGAAGCTTTTTAGCTTGATGTAGTCCCATCTGTTTATGTTTTCCTTCATTTTTTTTTTTTTTTTGCCATCTGTAGATGCTTCCAGAAAGGGATTTCTGAGTTGTAATTCCTGAAGGGTTTTACCCAAGTTTTCCTCTATGCATATTATGGTTTCATGTCTGACCTCTAAGTCTCTTATCCATTTTTGAGTTGATTTTTGTACATGGTGTAAGGGAGTTGTCTTGGTCCATTTTTTTGTGTGTGTCTTAGTCCAATTTTCCCAGTACCATTTATTGAAGAGGCTATCTTTGTTCCAACGCAAGTTTTTCACTTCTCTGTCAAAGATTAGTTGACTATATATGTGTGTGGTTTTATTTCAGGGCACTCAATTCTGTTTCATTGGTCTGATTGTTTTTGTACCAGTACGCTGTTTTAATTATTATGGCTTTGTAGTATAGTTTGAAGTTTGGAATTGTAATACCTCTGTTCTCTTATTTTCTGGTCAGGAGGTTTTTGATATTTGTGGCCTTTTGTTATTCCATATGAATTTCATTGATTTTTGTTCTATCTCTTTAAAAAGTGTCATTGGGATTTTTATTGGAATTGCATTGAATCTACAGATTGCCTTTGGTAAGATGGTCATTTTGATGATATTTATCCTTCCAATCCATGAGCAGGGAATGTCGTTCCATTTCTTTATGTCTTCGTCTATCTCCTTTACCAGTGTTCTAAAGTTTCCTTTGAAGAGTTCTTTCACATTTTTTGTTAGGTTTATTCCCAGGTATTTTATTTTTTTTATTATTTTTTTTGGTGCAATGGTAAATGGGATGGTTTTTCAAATTTCTTCTTCTTCTATTTGACTTTTTGCATATAGGAAAGCTACCGACTTCTGTGTGTTGATTTTGTATCCAGCTACCTTACTGAACTGGTTTATTATTTCAAGCAACCTTTCTGTGGATTTTTTGGGGTCATCTATGTAGAGAATCATGTCATCCGCATATAATGATAGCTCCAGTTCCTCTTTACCTATTTGTATCGCTTTTATGCCTTTCTCTTGCCTTATTGCCCTAGCTAGAACTTCCAGCACAATGTTAAAGAGTAATGGGGAGAGTGGGCATCCTTGCCTGGTTCCAGATCTCAACTGGAATGCTTTTAGTTTTTCCCCATTTAGGATGATGTGCTGTAGGTTTGTCATAGATGGCTTTTATTATGCTGAGGTAAATTCCTTTAATCCCTAGTTTTTCAAGGGCTTTTATCATAAATGGATACTGGAATTCGTCAAATGCTTTCTCTGCATCTATTGAAATTATCATGTGGTTTTTGTTTTTCTCTTTGTTGATTATGTATTATGTATTATGTTAATTGATTTCCAATATTGAACTATCCTTGTGCCGCTGGGATAAATACCACTTGGTCATGGTGAATAATGCTTTTTATGCATTGTTGGATTTAGTTTGCCAGGATTTTGTTTAAAATTTTTGCATCCATTTTCATTAAGGAAATTGGTCTATAGTTTTCTTTCTTGGAGCTGTCCTTATTTGGTTTTGGTATGAGTGTGATGTTTGCTTCATAGAATGTGTTTGGTAGTTTTCCTTCTTTCTCAATTTTTTTGGAAGAGCTTTAGTAGCACAGGCATTATGTCATCTTTGAATGTGTGGTAGAATTCGTTTGTAAAGCCATCTGGTCCTGGGCTCTTGTTTTTAGGTAGAGTTTTGATGAGTGCTTCAATTTCACTGCTTGTGATTGGTTTATTTAAATTCTCTAAATCTTCCTTGTTTAATTTTGGGGAGTTGCATCTTTCTAAGAATCTATCCATCTCATCCAGGTTGTTGTTATTTATTTCTATATAGTTGTTCATAGTAATCTCCTATTATCCTTTGGGTTTCTTTTGTGTCTGTTGTAATTTCTCCTCTTTCATTTGTGATTCTGTTTATTTGAATTCTCTCTCTTCATTCCTTTGTGAGTTTTGCAAGGGGCTTGTCAATTTTATTTATTTTTTCAAAGAACCAGCTTTTGGTTTTGTTGATCTTCTGGACAGTCTTTTTTGGCTTCTAGATTATTTATTTCTTCTTTTATTTTTGTTATTTCTTGTCTTCTGCTGGGTTTTGGGTTTTTTGTTGCTCTTTTTCTAGTTTTTTCGAGTTGGTAAATTAGGTTGTTGTTTTGGTTATTTTCTTGGTTTTTGATATGGGTCTGTATTGCTATGAGTCTTCCTCTTAGATATGCTTTTGCTGCATACCAAACATTTTGGAACGCTGTATCTTCTTTGTTGTTTGTTTCAAAGTAAGTTTTTATTTCATCTTTAGTTTCTTCAATTACCCATTCTTGATTTAGTAGCATGTTGTTCAGTCTCCATGTATTGGTTGTTTTCTTTCTTTTCATTATTGATTTCTAGTTTGATACCCTTATGGTCTGAAAAAAAAGTTGGTATTATTTTAATCTTTGTATATTTATTCATGTTTGCCTTGTGGCCTTGTATGTGGTCAATTTTAGAGAATGATCCTTGTAAATTTGAGAAGAAGGTGTATTCTTTTCCTTGTGGGTGTAGCGTCCTGTAGATGTCTGTTAGGTCCATTTTGTATAGGTCTTCATTTAAGGATTTTGTGTCCTTGTGTAGCTTTTGGGTTTTTTTTTTTTTTGATCTGTCCTTTGTTGAGAGTGGGGTGTTAAAGTCTCCTACTACATAAGTGTTTTCATCTATATTTGTTTTCAGTTCTCTTATTAGCTGTCTTATGAATCTTGGTGCACCCTCATTTGGTGAGTATATGTTGATAATTGTTATGTCTTTTTGGTTGGTAGACCTTTGAACCATTAGATAGTGACCTTCTTTATCCTTTGTTATTTTTTTAATTTGAAATCTGCTTTATCTGCTATCAGAATGGCTACCCCTGACTTTTGGGGGAGGGGAGGCATTTGCTTGTAGGATCATTTTCCATCCTTTCACCTTCAATCTATGCTTGTCTTTTGTGATCAAATGTGTTTCTTGGAGGCAACAGAATGTTTGGTTCTGTCTTTTTTTAATCCAGTCTGCCACTCTGTGCCTTTTAATTGCTGAGGTTAGCCCATTGACATTTAGGGTAATTGTTGATGTTTGAGGCTTTGACATTGGGTTCCTGGTGGTCATTGGTGGTTCTATTTTAGTGTGTTTTTTCTTTTCTGTTATTCATTCTTTTTATTCTTCTGCAGGTTTCAATCTTAGGGCTTCTTGGAGGAGTTCTTGGAGGGGGGGTTTGGTGTTAGTAAATTTCTGGAGGCTTTGTTTATCTGAGAAGGTCCTTTCTGTTACTCATTCTAAATATTTCTGCACAAGATACTTGAGCCCAAAGTCACAGGTCAAACATTTAATGATGTACACTTGTGTCTATCACTGTAAAGGCAGTAGAAAAGGTTACATTGCTATATGATGATATGTGTAATTAAAAAAAATGATGCCTTAAGTTCATACTGACTAAATCCTCCTCCAAAGAGGTTATTTGTACCTGGCTTCAGGGGATTGTGATTACCACTGGATCTCAGTAAGGACATTGCAGTATTTCTATTTCTAAACTGACATTTAACCTCACTTAAATAGCCCCTGGAACACCTCTGCAAAATGCAGAATTTTTATGTTGTTATTATTAAACATGTATATCATATTTCCACATCGTAGTCATTGGTTTAATGGCACATGTCCTATAGTGAGCTAGTACCATAATCATCTGAGCTATAAAAATAAATAATAACTATATTATAATTTTTGATGTACAAGACTCATTTAAATTATAGAGTTATAAAAAGGTGAAAAAAAACACAAATTCAAAAGTACCAATAACCACTTGCTTAAATATCCTTTAGAGCCAGATAATGCTAGCTTTTTGATACAATGAAAAAAAAAATCTTACAGGAAAAGTTAGAACAGACTGACATAGATAAACCATAAAAATTAACTTCTTGGGGAAAGAGTTGATAGGGAAGTGACATTCTAAAACAGGGGTAATGAGAAACCTGAAAAGACTTTTGGATATTAATTTGTGCATTTTCAAGGCATAAATTATGCCAGAAACACTTCGTAGGGAAAAAAAAGCTTTTAAGCAGATACAAAATAGAAACAGTGGTCAGACCAAACAGAAGATGGGGAGAGGCTTGCTACTACAGACCTAGATGCACTCAGTGGTTCACTCGTTGCTCAAATCACTGCACCTCTTAAGGCATCTGTCTCCTTATATATAGAATGAAATGATTTAGCATCCATGGCACTGGTCATTTAAATGAAAAATATATACAGAAATATGCCTAGTAAACTACAAAGTATTATGGCAATTTTATGTTAGTCATTAGTCTAATTGGGAAAATAACTCGACAGTACAATTTTTCATCGAAGTCAGGTTACAATGTGGTATATGCTTCATTCTTCCTGATGATGAGTTGTAGATTTTACTTAAATTCTAAATCCAGACTATACTGAGCCTGTCAGTTATTAACAATGAATATTTATGATGGAAAAATATGCCCTGAAAATCTAAAGTATAGACTATGTAAAGTATAAAGTATTCTTACTGACCTTTAAATCTGTTAAGCAGAAACAAGTGGTTAAGAATGTAATGGAATGAAAAACACTTTCTTATTTCTGAAGCAGCTATGATTTCACACATTCCCTTTTCAAAGTTCTTTTAACTGTTCTGACATAAGGGTCTATTGAAGTTCCAACTGGAATGTAGACAGGTTGAAGGGCATACAAGTAAAAGGGCTTGCTATTAGAATCAAAATGGAAATAACTCCTTAATTGTTCCCTTTAAATTCATATCATGTTTAGACAGAGCATGTTTCCAGCCAGGTCATCCAACTGGGAAGTTCCTCTGACTTCAAAGAAATCTGCTCTCAGGGAAGACATTAGCTGCATCATATCTGAAGTCAGACTCAAACAAAAAAATAAAAGAATTTTGTTTTTTATCATTTTAAAGGACTAGTATAGGCACTGATAATTGGTTTCTTACAAACCAAGACAAAGACACAAAATAACCTATAGGTCCTAGAGCATAAATTAGTTGTTAAAGTTCAGTTAGAATCTGTTTACATCTAATGCTCATTAATTCGCTTTCCAGGTCATGCAGGATAAAAATCAGACTCCTTTCTCTAGCTGATAAGAAAGAATTATTCAATCTTTCCCAGCTCTTAAGAACAAAGAGTTCATATGCCCAATAATGTCTTCCTTGGATCATATTATTTTTTTAAAAAGTGATAAATTTACATGCAGTACTCAATCTATTCATTTACCCATTTCTTTAATTTATTGCCCATTTTATACCAGACACTGTGCTGGCTGTACCAGGCACAGAGGGGTGTTTCCTGCCTTCAGGAAATCCATTAGGCAGTATAAGAGGTTGCTGCATGAGTTACAAATTATTATATAGTGAGATGAGAGCTAGCACAGGTGGGGAGCAGAGATATCTGTATGTGTCCAAGAAGAAGTCATACATATGATGAGACTTCACAGACATGTAGCAATTGGTTGGCAAAAGCATGGTTCAGGGCCAGTCAGAGGAGAGAGTGGGACTGAAAGTGTACAAGTGAACCCGTACGGCCATGTGATAGGGTGCTTGAGGTGGGAAAGTGGGACAAAAGGAGGAGAGCAAAGTGAGAAAGGATTTATGCCTAATCAGTTTGGACTGTGACCTAAGGATATGAAAGTACTTGTGTGTATGTATGTGTATGTGTGTATATGCAGACATTCTCACACATTGGCACAATCACATATATGCAGTGCTTAAGAGAATAGAGAATTTTCTGAAGTTTGGCTTGGAGCATAACACCTAGGAAGCTACCACAATGACTGGAAGAAGATGTGTAAGGCTCTACTCAGCATTACTTTCGTGGCAAAGTAGGGGAAGGGACAAATTAAGAAGGAATATTTCAGACACTAGAAACAAAATATGAGTACTAAATGGATGCGGTTGTGAGGAAATGGGAGCAACTTCCAATGACTTAGACATTTCCCTCTTGACCAACAGGATTATTAATGATTCTGGAGGAGGAGAAGAAGTATGAACTGGGTTTTCTGGGCTTTTTGGATAACAACTGAAAGATGTTGGTTATATATGACAGCATCAAATTCTGCCATTCTAATCTCCGAACACAATCAAAACCAACCTCCTTTCCTTTCCTTCCAAGAAAGCTGCCATCTCTTTTTCCTGTTTGTGTTCCAAGACCTCCTGTTATCTAGAGTTATCTTTGAAATATTTATCTGAATAAATATAGCTAATTCACCTGAATTAATGGAGTCTGAATTGTAGACCTGTTTCAGCCTAAATATCTTGAGAGTTTGTGCAAGATTTTCAGGACAAAAATTAAATTCCTTCCCATCAGTTCTCATGCCACTTCTCAATAGAACCTTGCTCATCTCTCAACCTTCATTTTCACCACTCCCTCGAAAATTTGCTCAATTACTTCCTTTTATCTGCAGCTTCTGCCGCTTCCACTCCAAGCTTTCCTCTGGCTAATACCTCCTCAACCTTGACTTCAGAGACACAGTGCAGCCAAATGTTTCTGGTCTTCAAGACTGAGAGATTGTCTTCTTCATGTTCTCACTGTACCTCAAAACTTTATGAAGGCGATGATAGTACCTTCTTTACTCATGCACCATATCCTCTATGGTAGTTTATGTATTGCTACATTAAAAGTATGTATCGAGGTAAAAGAGCAAACATTTATGTAGGCAGGTAAAAGAGCAAACATTTATTATCTCACAGTTTCTGAGAGTCATGAATTCTAGAGCAATTTTTCTAAGTTGTGTTGGTATAGGCCTCATATGAGGTTGGAACCAAGGTGTCATTCAGAGCTAAAGTCATTTGAAACTTAACTTTGTTGAAGGATCCATTCCTCAGTTCACTCAAGGGGCTGTATCTTGTCATACTCAGTTCTTTCCATACTCAGTAACAACTGCTGAGACCATTGGGATATAAAGACTAATAGGGAAGCCAGTCTTTGACTAGTTAGTCTTAGAAATTACATGGCATGATTTTGTAATATTCTACTGGACACACAAACCAATAATGGGGGGTGTGGGAAGGGACTATACAAGAGTGTGAGCAGCAAGAATAAGGAATAATGAGAGTAGTGGATCTTTTGATTTCAAATACAGAGCATTCTAAAAAGTATCTGAAATTAATTTATAAATAATGAGTAAAAGGTAAATGAGTTTATGTAAATATGATTTATGTAAAAATGAATTCTGTTTTGGGCTAATACTCTGTGGTATCTAGAGATCTAGAGATCTAAAAGATGGATTTTCTATCATTTTAATGTGTTTTTCTGTTAAAATATATACGCTAAACTCTGGGATGTTGAGGTATTTTTTTGGTTTGGTTTGGTTTGGTTTTGCATAAGATATCTGACACATAAAGATTGGTTAAATGACATAAGGCTGTTTATTAGTTGAACAGATAGGAAGACTTTCTGAGATAATATCTAATCACCTCTTTACACCTTGAAAAGAAAAAAAAAAAAGAAACATTACTTCCCATAGAGTTTCATGCTTTACTTGTAATAGGACTTGTCTCATTAGTTGATACATTTAAGCTGATTAAAAGGTAAAGGAAAACAATGTCTGGAATAGCAGGTCCATTAAGCAAGAAAATGAGAATCATAAACAACACAAAGGATATTAAACTATTCTACTTTTCATTGGACTTGTGACTTCTGTAGAAGATAATGCTGATCTTAGTGAGATGTAATTCAAAAACTAAATTATTAAAATAGACTTGTCAGCTGATATCATTTTCTAGTTATGCTGCATTAAATGTCATTCAACTGTTCTAATAACTTTTTAACACACAGACATGATTTACAAGCATTTCTCTGTCTATAAGTAAAATAAATTGGACATAATTGGTAGACCAGCACATAATTCAGCATTGTAATATTATGGTTTGTGCTAAGGATTTAACTAATTAGGAAAAATCATTATTAAGCTAAATTCTTTACAATAACATTTAAAAAAACTAAATTACAATACTATACATAAAGCTTATGTATAAACCAGTGTATTACTTCAGTTAAAATGTATTTAAAAATCAACCAATAAAATACAAAAAAATACAAAACATTGTTGAAAGATATTAAATATATAAATAAATAAAAATATCTTATATCCATGCATTAAAAACAACACTGACAAAATATCAATAGGACCCAAAGCAACCTACGATTTAAAATAATTACTATCAGAATTCTTGTAGTACTTTTTACAGAAATAGAAAAATACATATAAAAATTTATGTGCTGAAAAATAACAAAACAGAAAGACTTTTTCTTGATTTTAAAACTTACTACAGTGCAACAATAACCAAAATATTGTGCCACTGGAATAAAAACAGACACAGACCAATAGAACAGAACAGTCTAGAAATAAACCCTCACATATGATATGCAGTAATTTTCAGTAATAGTGTCAAGCCTAATCAATGGGAAAACCAATCCTTTCAACAAATGGTGCTATGAAAACTGTGCATCCACACACAAAAGAATGAAGTTGGACTCTTACCTGACATTACATACAAAAGTCAACTCAAAGTGGATGAAAAACCTAAATTTAACTGTTAAAACTATAAAATGTTTAGAAGAAAACTAAGAGCAAACACTTCATGATATTGGATTTACCAATTATCTCTGGGATATGAGATTAAAGGTATGGGCAATCAAAAGACAAAGACAGATTGAACAGCATTAAAACTTAAAACTTTTGTCATCAAAGGATATTATCAACAGAGTAAAAATGTAAACCACTAAATGGGAGCTAATATTTGCAAATAAAATATCTGAGAAGGGATTAATGTATAGAATATATAAAGAACGTTTAAAGCTCAATGAAAAAACAAGCAACTTGATTCAAAAATGAGCAAAGAGGTTGAATAGGCGTTTCTCCAAAGAAGATTCGGACTGATAAAAATATGAACAAGTGCTCAACATCATTAATCATTAGGTAAATGTAAACCAAAACCAGAGTCACTACTATTAAAACTGAAAATCAACTTCCATTGAAACTGAAAAAAAAGAATAATATATATTCTTTTTTAAGATATAGCCAGGATATGGAGAAACTAGCACTCTTGTGGACTATTAATTTGTATGTGAAATGGCACAGTCAGTGTAGAAACAGTATAATAAGTCCTTAGAAGTTAATAAATTTATTTCACTTAGGGGACAATTTTCAGAGTAACATTATCTTTTTTTGTAACAAATAAGCAGACAATAAATCTCTGTAAAAAATCAATGCCCTTTGTCCTTGAAGAAATATTTGTACAAAAATATTTATAGAAGCATTACTCACAGCAAAAACAAGAAAACAACCCATGTTCATCAACAAGGGGCTGGACAGACAACATGTGTATATACATCCAATGGAATATTAACACACAGACTTTAGAAGGAGTTCTGATATATGCTTTCACATGGATGAACCTTAAGGACATTATACAAAGTGAAAGAAAACAGCTACAAAAAAGATAAATATTGCACTATTCCACTTACAAGAGGTACCTAGCATAGTTAAAATCACAGAAACAAAAACTAGAATTCTATCTGCCAGGAACTGGGAGGAGAACAGAGAGCTATTGTTCCCTGGATATAGAGTCTCAGATTTGCAAGAGATCTGAAGTCAGAGTGGTGATGCATGCACAATATATAAAAATATTCAAAATTAATAAACTATACATGTGCATGTGTGTATATACATATACATTGAAAAATGATTCAGATAACAAATTTTAGGTTATGTGAATTTTACCATAATGAAAACAATTAGGAAAAAAGAAGATAGCTATAAAGAAAGGGGCCAAAACTTAGAAAGCAGTAGTAATCGTGGCGAGGGCAATGCCTATAACTTGCCTTCATCAACAACACTCTCCTGGCTGGATCCTGAAGTATATTTCTCAAGATGTTACTACTGGAAGAGACACTGAGAGAACTACACATTGGGATTTCTACTTCACACATGGAATGTGCATCCACATTGATCCCAAAATAAGAATTTTATTTAGCATAAAAAGAATTCAAAGATTAGCATTTATTTTACTGGGTGATAACATAACTGGGTTTTAAACATTAATTCACTCACTCAAAAAGAACTTACTATACATCTGCCATGTACTGACCCTAATGTAGGTGACATTATTTTTTAAAACAAACTGCACTTATCAGAAGATAAGGACTAAAATTGCCACTCCTGTCCTACAGAGGTAAGTGCTTTGAGAACACTGTGATGTCATATTTAATAAAACACATTTTGTACTCAGAAAATACTATATAATGGGGAATATATCTAGCGGTTACATTATATAGAATGAATAATGCAGTAACAATTTTTTCAAGCCATTAAATGTGTATTCATTTTATTTTGGGGAGCATTTCCATTTAAGTTCTTTTTCATGGGAAAGTTGAAAATGCCCATTACATTCTAGGTACTTTAATAACTACGGGGTTGGGAAGGGGCATTGCAAGATGATATTTCTTTTTATATTATATCTTTTTTTCCTTGAGTTAAGGACATAAAGGTTCAAGATCCCCAAGTTTGCAGCTAAGAGAGAGAATAACCAATTTAGTACTCTGGACTATCAGCAAAATAGAAAGCTACCTTTCATTTTCACGGGTGGGTTGCTTTGATTTATCAAATTGCTAATCTTTGAAGATCCCATTCTTTTACTAGTGAGCAGTCAAAATGGTTTCAGTGTGTATTATTGTTCTGTTGACTTGCTTGGAATTTAGTGCTTTTTTCCTGGAATTTTTTTCCTTGGTTTAAATCGAATGCTATTTAAAGGAGACTAGTGCTTCAAACTATAACTGTCATTTGTAATAATTTTTTTCTAAAAAAAAAAAAACCAATTCATTATACAATTGAAAAAGTCATTCATCTTCAACATGCCATCTTCACACATTGCTATCAAATCAATATCAGTTTTAAATTGCTGGTAGAAAGGTCAGTTTGAATTAGCAAGTGGTTACACATATAAATGCAATTTTATTACTCACAAATACAGCCCTAAACTGAAAAGTTTAGAATGTGAAAGCTTCACTTTAGTTGACTTTGTTTAGTAAATATCTATGGTATCCTTTAAACAGACTTCATTTATTGCAGTAGTTTTATGCTTGCAAAGATACAAAAAGAAAGTACAGAAAGTTTCCATATTCTCACTCTCCAGTTCACCATCATTAACATTGTTACAGTATGGTACACCTGGCATAATGAGCCAAAATAACATTAAAAGCCATAGTCTACATTAGGATTCACTCCTGGTCCTGTCCATTCTATGAGTTTTGACAAATATATAATGACATTATAGTCTCAGAATAGCTTCTTTACCCCCCATATTCCCTGTACTCCCAGTTTCCCTCCCTCCCAGATTCAGTCATTGAGCATGTTAGTGTCTATAGTTTTGCTAAGCCCAAAATGTCATACAGTTGGAATCACACAGCTGTAGATTTTTCAGACTGAATTCCTTCTTTCAACACTATGTGTTTAAGTTTTTTTCATGTCATTTAGTGTTTTGATAGCATGTTTACTCTTATTGCTCAATAGTAGTTCACTGTATTATTGTTCAATAATATTCCATTCAGTAATATTCCATTGTTTCAATACATTCATGTCACAATTCATTTACCCATTCACGTATTAAATAATATCTTGATTATTTACAAGCTTTGACAATTATGCATAAAGTTGCTATAAATTCTTACATGCAAACTTTTGTACAGATATAAGTAAACATCATTTGGGTAAATATCAAGGAATAAGACTGCTGGATTATAAGAGCAAATTTAGTTTTCTAAGAAACCAGCAAACTGTCTTCCAAATTGTTTGTACCATTTTGTATTCATACCCATAATGAATGAGACTCCTTGTTGTCTTACATCCTTGCCAGCAATTTGGATTTGTCAGTATTTTGGATATGAGCCATTCTATCAGGCATGTATTTTAAATTTGAATTCCCTGATGCCATATGATACCATATGATACTGAAGATATTTTCATATGCTTATTGGTTTTCAATATGCCATCTTTGGGGAGGTGTCTCTTCAGATCTTTGCCCATTTCTGGTTGGATAATTGTTTTTTTTGTGTTGAATTTTATGAATTATTTGTATATCACATTTTTTGCAATATTTTTTCTCATCTCTGACCTGATTATTTTTCAATAGGCTGACTAATTTGCTTATTCATTTTTACATGACCTTCAAACCTTAGGAAAAATCCCAATATAGATTTATTTAACAAGTGTTTATAAAGATACCTATGTAAGCAAGTTCCTATGAAAATTCAGCTTCTGTGAAAAAAAGAAAAAGAAAAAAAATTTTTGCAGGCATATTCTCAAATGTGTTTCAGTAATTATTGAAAATGAATGCTGATATAGTTCTACCAAAAGCAAAATTTGGTTTGTTTGGATAAAAGAAACTTGATGAGAACATATCAGTTAACTTTCAATGCTTTCACTTACCTCAAAAAGAATTGTGCATTGCCAACAATTATTTGTATGCAAGAGCAATCATAATTTTTAAATTGAACATCAATCACCAGTGCAAAACGATGCATACCATTATATTACCGAACTGAATGAAGGAGGCCATGTCACTGATTTCTGCCCTTTCCCAAGCTAATTCTAGCTGCTACTTCCAGAGACATCTACATTTTAGATATTAGAAACAGGTTACCTTCCAAACCAAATGTGCACGTTAAGTAATCTTTTAAAAATATTTTCCTTGTTAGATAAAATCCTACTGAAGTATTATGAAAAGTTAAATGTAACAAACTTAAAAATCACCCATCGTTAACATTTACAATAAATTCTAAAATCCCCAAGGCTCTCCTGCAGAGCTAGAGAAAAGGTATTATTGATTAAGATATGGTAACTATGTCCTGGGGCAATACGCTTTCAATCAATGTAACAGAAATCGATGAACTAATATTACTCATTATGCTTATATTATATTTTGTGTTTGTAGTTGCATTCTGGAAATTGAATCTGCACCAATCTTCTAAGAATTCAATTTCAGGCAGTATTTTCCTATTTAGTTTCCTTTTTTAACAACCGTGATAGCCAGTTAAGCTGTGGTTGTTTCTTAAATGACATGTGCTAAAAGATATTTACTATCCCTGTCAGAAAACCAAGAGATGTGTCCTTTGGGGAGATTGTATCTTTAAAAATCTATTAAGTCTTCCTCTGCTATTTGCACAAAACACCAGGACAGTCCTTTCCCCAGCACATTCCACAAGCTGGCCACTACTAATGAAAGTAAGCTCATTGGGGTATAGAGTTCTCAATAGTTAACATTCCCCTGAAACAAAGAGTTTTTTCTTCACAAGAGAACTTTGGATTCAGTGAGCATGATTCTGGATTCTTGTCATCTAAGGGTTTGTTAGTATTAAATACAGTGTAAAATGCATTTTCTACAAAAGAAGCAGTGTTTTGACTACTGGCAAATATATTATTTGACAAGAGAGTCATCACAGCGGGTCCTCAAATGCACAGGATTCTTTTCCACTAAAGACTGCTTACAAAGAAAGTTACAAACCCTAGTGGCTACTGCTTACATTCTACTTCTCCAGAGGAGGAAGATGTATGTGCACAGGCTCTCACTGCAATTGGAGACAGACAATCATCCTAGCAAAGAGAATCTTTTTCACCAGGAAACATTGCTTCCTATCAATAGACTGCTCCAGCAGGGAGCCACAAATCTCAAGTTAAGCATAGTTCTAGGACTCACATTACAGCAAAAGGAAGTCTTTTCACTCTCCATGCAAATAGGAACAATAGAACCCGAGTGGACACTTGAATATCCAACTCACGCTGACTCCAGCACAGGCATGATTCTCATTATGTCAGCAGAGTGACAGTTTAATAGGAGCATTTTCTGGAGCATTTCTGGGACAGTTTAATAGGAGCATTAAACACTGAATGAGCTAAAAGTTGCCTAGTAATTCCAACATTAATTTTTTTCATCTAGTTATACTTTATTCACATAGCTTATTCACATGATTGACATACTTTATTTGCATAATTCCCATAAGACGTACTTTATTCACATACTGCATTAAATGAAGATATTTTAAATCTTTCTTGAACTTAGGGCCTTATTCTGAGTGTCCAGTAGGAAAATGGAATATCAATAATTATTCTGAAGATGTATTCATCCACTAAAAGACATTTATAATCGGTTTTACATAAGAGACAAAAGAAACAATTCTGATAAAAATACACAATACATTGCATTAAAGCTCTGACTAAAAAGAGGGTGTGTCCCTCCCCTATGCCAAAGATGGGGCTTATCTGATTGAGAATAATGTCTCCAGTTCTATGTATATAGAATCCCCAACCAATGTCTGCTGAAATAAATAAATGAAAGTTATGGAAATTCAGAATTATAAGTAGCTTGATATTTGGTCTAACATAGGTTTATTGCAGTATGAAAGTCTACAAGCTTTTACAAAACCCGATAAATAACCCATTCTTTATCCTTTTATAAAAGGTACTGGCATTCTAAGAATATAGTCTGAAAGTACTTTTATGATTTGGGAAACCTATGAGTAAAATATATGAAATTCCCCTGAACATTATCAAACATTTTTATGCATTCAGTCATTTGTGTCTATTATTCTTACCAGCAATAACAACTATTTCTCCTTGAGTTCCTTATAATTAATACTGACTTTTTGAAAATTGTTGAAGGTTATGCCCTGAGTATGTGCTCTGCTAAGAAAATATCCTGACTTACATTACAGAGAAGTTTGTATGCAGTTGTGCATCAATGCCTGTACTATCATTTTCCCCCCAGTTTTTAGAATAAAGAGGAAAAAAATTAGAATACAAAATAAAATTATGGAAAAAAGGAATGAATTGGCATTTCAAAGATGCAACTTATATCTTAATACAGTGTTGAGTTAACTTCATTAAATCTATACAACTGACTTTCTGAAGAAAAATTTAAATTATCCATTTAATCAAAAATTAAGAATACTTGAGACTTGGGACTATACAAAGTCATATTTCACAATAAGTTAATAATGTTATATCTGTAGGCAGATTAAAGACACACTTAGTTTATGATAGAGACATAGGAAGTAAGTGATTCTTGTCTTTTTGCTGAAATCAATAGTTGGTAACTGGGACAGGGGTTAGAAGTAGCTAATTTAAGCTCCAAAACATCTCAAGTTGGCTCATCATTCACCAGAGTATAATATATATATATATTATATCTTTCCTTAGTTTAATTAGCAGCGATTCTGAAAATTAAAGGCAGAAACTAATTCTCAACTACAAATACTTAGATTTCTTCTAGCAGATTTTGGGGATCATAGTCCTTATAGTTGTAACACAGATATCTCCCCTACTCCTGTACAACTTTGCAAGCGCATATGTAAAAATAACATCAAGGAAGTGAGTAGGGTGGGTGGAAACCTTGTACACCTGCCTCCTTCTTCATTCCCAAAGTTGATCCTACCTAGTTTGATGATAAAAATTTCAGGGTGGTAGATTCAGTAGATTAAAAGAATTTATTGTGTTAATAAATTATTATACCTCATGTTTTTCCTGCAAACTCTCATACATCTTTCTGTGTGACACCCAAAAAGATTAGGTAGCTGCAAAGGGTATAATTTTCATTGAACTATAATAATTATATTTGAAAATAAAACTTGTGCACTGTAGTAGGCATGTAAATTGGTATAGGTACTTTGGGGGGAAGTATGGAGAGTCTTTAAAAATAAAAAAATAGAAAAATTCCACTTTCAGGAATATATTTAAAGACAATAAAACAATTTGGAAGTATATCCACATCTCCATGTTTATAGTAGCATTATCTGTAACAGCCAAGATCTAAATGTCCGTGAATATATGAAAAGATAAAGTATTTATAGATATGTATGGGCTTGTATGAACACATGTATCTACATGTGTTTATGCTGTGTACATATGCATATTCAGGTGTTCATGTATATGTGTGTAAGCATGTATAATATAATACCTGCATCTTTATATCCATGTGTATGCATATAATATATATAGTTGAATATATTCAACCATACCAAAGAAACTAACCCTGCTGTTTGCAAAATAATGTATGGTTATTGAAGAAATTATATTAAGTGAGATAAGTCAGAGAGAATTACAAATAATCCATGAACTCTGCAAATCTAAAAAAAAATGAAAACCTCATAGAAAAGGAGATAAGATTTGTGGTTATCAGAAACAGGATATCAGGGGAGGGGGAAATGGATAAGGGTGATCAAATACAGATATTTAGTTATAAAAACAATAAGTACTAGGGACAGTATGTTCAACATTATGTCACAGTTACCACTGGCTGTATGGTACATTTGAAAGTTGTGAAGACAATCGATCCTAAGAGTTCTCGTCACAGAGAAAAAAGTTCTTTTTTACTTTACATGAGGTGATGGATCTTAACTAAACTCATGTAACTTTAATTGTGCTGTGAACCTTAACCTTACTTACATCATACTGTGTGTAAATTTTCTCTCAATAAAAATGAAAAGAAAAATGGCTACATCCCTGTTTTAAATATAGCCACTAACTCTAAATATTAAAATGAATTTAACATCATCTATTTCAAAAGCAATGAACAATCTTTTCAAGTCAGAAGTTTTATATAGCTTTCTCACTGAACTTATATTGATTTTCACATCCTGCGAATTCCATTGTCATGCATAAATGTTTTTCCCTGAAAACTTTTGTTCAAACTGTCCTACATCTTCTGTAAAATCTGTCCTACATCTTCTGTAAAATCTGTCTATATTTAAGACTTTTATTTTTTGTCACACTACATCATCCTCTCAACACTAACATTAGTAATTTTAATGTTCCCTTCTTTTGTATTCCAGTGTGCGTTATTGTAGAATCACATATCAGTAAAGTCGCAGGTGGGTTTGTGAGACTTTTATTTTGGAGAGTGGAAAAAGGGAATTTGAAGGTGGATATGGAGAAAAGAGTACATTTACCCACGGCCTATGTCAATATGGAAGTGTCTGGAAACAGTCTCTTAAAGTATTCATGCACAGGAACTTTGGGTAACCTTCATGTATCCTCGTTGGCTTGCACATCCCTGTTTGAAAGTCATGAGGTTTGTCTATGGCCATACCACCCTGAATGCACCTGATCTCATCTGAAAGTCATGAAGTTAAAAGCTCGTTGACACTGAGTATCTCACATGGATGTGATCCCAAGTGAAAAATCCCCTGGATATAAGATATAACCTAGAGGAATGCACCTTAGGTCTAGCGGTCACATTTACATCTCCTTTTCTGATTATTTTGTAAGCCAGCACAATAGCCTCATGGACACATGAGCTCCTAGCCCACTTCTTGACTGCCCACTTGAATTCAGTCTTAAATACATGGAATTGGGAGTCAG
>PVHY01010439.1:18353-51993 GCA_004024945.1 Uropsilus gracilis
AGGGGGATAGGGATGGGGATGGTGGTGGTGGTGGTATTGATTGGGACTCTGGCTCCACTACTAAAGTCCTCTGGGCCTGGAGGGAACAGTTCCTTAAAGGGCCCTAGCATCACCACCCTCACCCATACACACCCCTACAACAACATGCTCAGGTCTGCAATGGGGAGTATTTCCCTAGTTGATGCTGAGTCCTACACATCCAACTATACAAACAGGAGCACATACTAGCTAGACATGCCCAGACATGAGCACCTCGAACACACAAGGATGGACAAACAGAACCAACTCCTCTACTTACTCAGTGTTTGATCAGATAATACTAATAATGGCAACACTTTTATTTCATTTGATCTTCAGGTTCTTATAGACAAATCAGCTTTCAAGTTAATAAAAAGAAAATAAATAAGGAGAACATCTCAGTTTAGGATCTACCATGGTATCGGAACATTTATGTTATGGAAATACCTCCTAAGTACTTTACAAACATGCCAATGCTCAGAAAGACTTGTTCTTTATTTCTGTATTTTGTTCTGTATTTCTGGTTGGGTACAGTGGACTTTATTGATGGGACATGACAAGGCAGGATCTCCTGGCCCACAACCCTTCTCAAGGGGATCTGGGATGGGACAGTGACAGGAGATTCTTAGTGTATTTGAGAATGGAAAGGACTCCCCAGCAGCTGGGGCACCTCACTTCCTTTTGTGCTCCCACTGGCACTGGTGGTTCAGAGTCTTTTATGTCTTGGAGATCATACAGACTGTAAGAACTGTCATATTGTTGTAGCCAAATTCACTATGATACCAGGAAATCATCCTGACAAAGTGGTGATGGAGGACAATGCCAGCCCCAGCATCAAAAGTACGGAGGCCACAGTTAAGATATCAGGCCACAACATGGTCCTCAGTGTAGACCTCAGTGTAGTCCTCAGTGTTATGATCACTGCTTCACTGTATTTGACAACTTTCTCCAGAGTGCAGGTTAGATCCACAGCTGACATGCTGGAGGTGCAGACATGAAAGGCCATGCCAGTCAGCTTCTCCTTCAGCTCAGGGATGATACTGCCCTCAGTTTTGGTGGTGCCAATAGAAGCCATGATGATGCTCTTGCCAGCATCTCAGCCATCATGCCATAACTCCCCAAAAGGGCTGTCCACAGTCTTCTGGGGGTAGCAATGGCATGCCTGTGGTCATGAGTCCTTTCATGATACAAAGTAATCATGATGACCTTGGCTGGGGAGGTACAAGCAATTAGTGGTGCAGGAGGCACTGCTGACAATCTTGAGGGAGTTATACTTCTCATGATCGAGACCTATCATGAGCATGAGGAACCAGCAGAGGGGGTAGGTTGGTGACCCTCTCTGTCCCACCCTTCAGGTGATTCCCAACCTTTTCCAAGATAGTAAAGATGTCAGTGTACTACACATGTTCAACACCAGTATCATCTCATTCAATGCAGGACATGAAGCACATGTAATTGAGGTAAATGTAGGGGTCACAGATGGCAAAGATATCCACTTCACAGAGTGAAAAGTGGCCCTGCTGACCAGGTGCCAAATCTGGACAAATCCATTCACTCTGACCTTCACCTTGGTGCCTGAGGGCAGTGCTGGCTCTGCTGGAGAAGAGCTGGCTGTCTATTGACATGGAAAGAACAGAGAGTCTTTTCCACAATTTAAAAATTAATCACAATTTACTTCACAATGTTTTAAACATAGTCCCTGTCCTATAACTCTCATCAGAACTAAACTTGGCTTTAAAATAGTATCCCCTAGGTTCTGATAATTTTAAAAATAGACAAAAAGTCTGGTTTTAGTTTAGTCCAGTCATATATACTTCCTTATTTAAACCTTTAAGTGTATGTTTTTTCATATTAAGTCACATTTCCCTCCCCCTCCCTTTTAGTTTATCACTGTCTTTTAAACTCAAGCATTTTATAACTCATATAAAGAAAACAATCTGCTAAAAATGACAGCTTATTTTATCTCATAACCACAACAAACAAGTTACACTACAGGGTCACTAGGGTGTCACTATCATTAATCATTTTCTGTCTTATGAAATATCACCTTTAGGATTTTCCTCAAGAATTAGGATTTATGAAATTTACTAATTGAAGAATAATGTAAGATGGACAACTACAGCCAGCTTGATGACAAGTAGACACATTTCAGGGATACTCTATCTTGTTTATTTTAGAATGTGTAACTTATGCATTGCTTGGGATTTTTGGAGATCTATTGATGCATCCAAATTTTCATCATAAACTGTTGAGATTCCTTGAAAAGAATACTATCTTATCTTCCTGCTAAATTATGACACAGAACAGAATTCTCTTTTAGACAATATAATCTGAGTGACGATCTTAACTACATTCAACAGACTACTGACAAATACAAAGAAAGGGACAAAATTAGTCCTGTGCTTCGGTTCTCTGGAAGTAACACACTCAAAGATTTGGAAGTATACGGGTCAAGGATTAGCATTCATTTTGTCAAGTCTAGTATTTTTCTTTTGAAAAATACCAGCTTCACTAAATATTTACTGAACAAGGGGAGAGTGATGGTTTTATTTTCTAATTACAAAGAATTGGATAGGAATTTAGTTGTCTCCATAGCTCTTTGTCTTTGAAAGTTTTTTTGATATGATTTGAAAACAGATAATATTTAAATGGAGTTTTACTGGCCCAAGGAAATACAACTTGTCAGCTAAGAGCCCATTTCCCAGCAACCTGGTGGGACTCATGAGAGGACTTCAGTCAGCTACCCAACTACTTCCAGTTGCCAATGTAAACCACCTAGGAGATAGGGTAGGGTCACATGCTTTGCAACTGAATGGGCCTCTGCTATACAGACTGAGGCGCAGACTGAGTTTTACTGACCTGGGAAATACAACTTGGTGGCGAAGAGCTTGCACCCTAGCAGCCCAGAAGCACTGGCACCACACAGACTAGAGAACCAAGGATATTCCTACCCAAGAGGATCAAGACACCCCAGTCAAAAAAGGTTTATATGACAAGTCCTAGATGCTCAGAGGCACTAAAAAGTATTTAAGACCCATCAAGCTGAAAAAGAAGAAACAACAAAAAATAAGGCAGAAAATACAATAGAAACGACATCCACTCTCTGAAAAGGAACTTGTCCCCCAAAATAGCCGATAGAAACAAGATATAATCACACAGCAGCAAAAGTACAAAGACAGATTAAACCACAACTAGATAGGCTTCAACATGCTATCTATACTAGAGCAGTAGTCACTGAATATGAAGTCCAAAAGGAAAACACAGGAAGGAGGAAGAATATACTCAAGCAAGCACTAAGAAAAATAACACCACCAAAGGATAAACAATCTGCACAAACCAACATGGAAGACATGGAAGAAGTGCTTTATATATCAGACAAAGAATTCAGAATCAATGTGATAAAAACACTCAAAGAGGAGAAGGAAGTGGGGGAAGCAAGAGGTTAGAAGTTTTCAAAGAACTAAAAGGAGCAGAAGAAATATATAGAAAAGAATGCAGCAAAATGAGCAATATATTGACGAACAGAAAAATGAAACTGAAACCCTAAATAAGAAGCTGCAGGAGCTACAGTATATAAAAGGAGCAATAGAAGAGCTCAAAAATGCAGGGAAAAGCCAGGAAAGCAGATTAGAAGAAATAGAAGAATGAATCAGCACACTGGAGGATACAGAAGTAGAGAGAATGAAGAAAGAGAGAGAGAAAAACAAAGAAAAAAATCAGAGCTATGTCAGAAACCCTAAAGAAAAATAATATAAGAGTAATTGGAATCCCAGAAGGAGAAGAAAAAGACATAGGATCTGAAAGGCTTTTCAGAGAAATAATGGAGAACTTTCCAAATCTGAAGAAAGAGATTAAAATAGACATACAGGAGGCAAAAAGGACACCTAACTAGTTTAATGAAAGAAGAAAACAGCAAGGCACATCATTGTAAAACTTTCAAGAGCCAAACATAAAGAAAAAATGATGAAAATAACAAGAGAGGGAACAGATAATCTAGAAAGAAAAACCCATTAGACTGACTTCAGGCTTCTCAGAAGAGACACTTCAAACAAGGAAAGAACGGGGCCACATTTCAAAACACTCCAAGACAAAAAGTGCCAGCCAAGTATACTCTACCCAGCAAAATTGTCCTTCCTTTAAGAAAGAAAAATTAGAACCTTCTCAGACAAACCTCCAGTAATTTGCTACCACAAAACCTGCACTCCAACAACTCCTGCAAGAAGCCCTAAGAATGAAACCTGCAGAAGAATAAAAAGAATAAAAAAGAAAAAGAAAAGAAAGAAGAAACTAAAACAGAAACCCAAATGACCACCAGGAACCCAATGTTAGAACCTCAAACATCAATAATTACTCCAAATGTCAATGTGCTAAATTCATTAATCAAAAGACACAGAGTTGCAGATGGGATTAAAAGAAAGATAGAACGCAACATTCTGCTGCTTCCAAGAAACACATCTGATCCCAAAATACAAGCATAGATTGAAGGTAAAAGGATGGAAAAAATTCTACAAGCAAATGCCACCCCCCCAAAAAAAAAGGCAGGGCTGTAGCCATTCTTATAGCAGACAAAGTAGATTCCAAAATAAAAAAGTGACAAAGGTCACTACCTAATGGTTCAAGGTTCAACCAATCAAAAAAAACATAACAATTATCAACATATATTCACCCAACAAGGGTGCACCAAGATTCATAAGAAAGCTACTAAGAGAACTGAAAACAAATATTGATGAAAACACATATGTAGTAGGAGACTTTAACACCCCACTCTCAACAAAGGACATATCAAAAAAGCAAAAGCTACACACACACACACACACACACACACACACACACAAAACGACAAAAGCCTTAAAAGGATACCTAAACAAAATGGACCTAATAGACACCTACAGGACACTACACCCACAAGGAAAAGAATACAGATTCTTCTCAAATGCACATGGGTGATTCTCTAAAATTGAGCATATACTATGCCACAGGCAAACATAAATACACAAAGATTAAAATAATACCAACTTTTGTCTCAGACTATAAAGGTATCAAACTAGAAGTCAACAATGAAAAGAAAGCAAAACATCCAACACTTGGAGACTGAACAACATGCTACTAAATCAAGAATGGATAATTGAAGAAATTAAAGAACAAATTAAAACTTACTTCGAAACAAACAGCAAAGAAGACACAACATTCCAAATGTCTGGTGTGCAGCAAAAGCATATTTAAGAGGAAGGTCCATAGCAATACAGGCCTAGATCAAAAACCAAGAAAATAACCCAAAAAAACCTAATCTACCCACTCAAAAATTTAGAAAAAGAGCAACAAAAAAACACCCCAAAACCCAGCAGAAGATGAGAAATAACAAAATAAAAGAAATATATAATCTAGAAACCAAAAAGATTATCCAGAAGATCAACAAAACCAAAAGCTGGTTCTTAGAAAAAATAAATAAAATTGATAAGCCCCTTGCAACACTCACAAAGGAAAAAAGAGAGAAAATTCAAATAAACAGAATTACAAATGAAAGAGGAGAAATTACAACAGAAACAAAAGAAATCCAAAGGATAATAAGAGATTACTATGAACTACTATATGGAAATAAATACAACAACCTGGATGAAATAGACAGATTCTTAGAAAGATACAACTATCAAAAATTGAACAAAGAAGATATATAGAATTTAAATAAACTAATCACAAGCAGTGAAATTGAAGCACTCTTCAAAACTCTACCTAAAAACAAGAGCCCAAGACCTGGTGGGTTTACAAATGAATTCTACCAGACATTCAAAGATGAAACAACATCTGCACTACTAAAGCTTTTTTAAAAAAAATGGAGAAAGAAGGAAAACTCCCAAACACATTCTATGAAGCAAACATCAAACTCATACCAAAATTAAATAAGGAAAGCACCTTAGAAAAAAACTATACACCAATTTCCTTAATGAACAGGATGTAAAAAAAATTTTTTTTAAATCCTTGCAAATCAAATCTAACAATTCATAAAAGGCATTATTCAACATGACCGAGTGGGATTTATCCCAGGGGTACAAGGATGGTTCAACATCTGGAAATCAATTAACACAATACACCACATCAACAAAGAGAAAAATGAAAACCACATGATCATATCAATAGACACATAGAAAGCATTTGACAAAGTCCAGCATCCATTCATGATAAAAAACCTTGATTAAACTGGGGATTAAAGGAATTTACCTCAACATAATAAAGGCCATCTATGACAAACCTACGGCAAACATCATCCTAAATGGGGAAAAACTAAAATCATTGCAATTAAGATCTGGAACCAGGCAAGGATGCCCGCTCTCCCCACTACTCTTTAACATTGTACTGGAAGTTCTAGCTAGGGCAATAAGGTAAAAGAAAGACATAAAAGGGATACAAATAGGAAAAGGGAAACTGAAGCTATCATTATATGTGGATGACATGATTCTCTATATAGATAAGCCCAAAAAATCCACAGAAAAAAATTGCTTAAAATAATAAACCAGTTCAGTAAGGTAGCTGGATACAAATTCAATACACAGAAGTCAGTAGCTAGCTTTCCTATACATAGTCAAACAAATTTGCTTCCATTTGTACCTATGGCAGACACACAAATACTATTTTTTAAATCAAACTTCAAAGTCAAATGGACATCATTTTTATAAAACAAAGAATCTTTAGGTGTTTGAACACAGCTTCCCAATAGGTAAATATATTGTTTGTTTGTTTGTTTTTGTTTTTGTTTTTTTAGATAAAACACAAAATGTTTCTCTCCATTTTGAATCCAACTAACTTTCAAGACAACAGAGGGCAAATAACAACACCCTTCTCAAATTTCAATGTATAGTCGATTTCAACATATATGATTCACTTTAAAGACACAGGCAGAATATTACATTATATTATGAAGGGTGATCAAACAGCTCCTCCTTTTAGCAACAAGTTAATCAGCTAAACTTTCAACTGTAAATTCAAGAATTTTTAGCATGTTCAAATAACCTAACTGACTTCTCTTCATACACATTTAGTACTTACCTTTAAGCAGTTACATTTTTATTAAGACATAGCTCTCTGAATCACATGATTCTTTCTTCTCATTTGTTGTAGTAAATTGTCCAATTTTATTGTTTCTTTATCTCTACCAAGACCCATGAGGAAAACCTTTCATGTGACATACAACTACCCTAGTTGGTGAATCTCTTCCCTAAATGTTGCAGTATACTATTTAGTGGCCTCCTGCTCATTTGCTTTTGGTAAAATAATCTTCCTAAAATACAACTAAATATCAGGACCATCACTGATGAACTTTCAAATTCTCCTCATTGCCATAAGTGATAGTGGCTAGGGAGAAAAGGAAGGGTATTGTACCTAATATAGAAATATGAACATACACACCTAATACAGTCTGTATGTACTCACCATATGACATATGATGTTTTCCTTAAGATTTAAACATTTACTTTAAGCCACTCAAAGGTATGCCAGACATTATGCCATCAAATGTAGTCAAGATAGCTGGAAGGTTGATAAAAAGTTCTGGGCACAGAACATGATAAATACCAGAGACATCATCTTTGATAGGCTGCTCTGAGTCATTAAATAACTTATTATGATGAGGTCAGAATGAGACGAGATAGCAGGACAGTATCTTCTGAGTGCTGTCCCCACTCTTTTCACAGATGGATGGCCAGAGATCTGAAAACTAAAATACCTATAGAGCAAATTCCTGTCTCAGCTAACTGGATTTTTGGTACAGACAGCAGCAGAACCCAGGCCTATTCCCCTAAAAGTAAAGCTCCAGTTCCTGAACTAGAATTAGCACTCTCACAAGTGCCTGACTCAGCACTTAACAACCATGCTTACTCTGCACTAACTTGAGTGAAGTACATCTCCTTCACAAACACCAAGTCCTGAAGTACCATGTTGTTCTCAGACATGTGGAGTGAGAACAGAAGACTACCAAATTAATAAGACTTTGAAGTACAGTTGTCTAGATCACTTAGGTTATCTCCAGAAAAAAAATAAATTAAAAATGAAAAAGGTATAATTGTCATTGATTGTCATAATAATCAGATTTTCCCACAGTGAACTGAGAAAATGGTTTCTGACTTTGACTTCAGTCTAGCTATCCAGCCAACCTTGCCCCATTTTTTCATACCAGCCCACAGCTTCTAACTCAATGCTATGACCATCTGACCAGCTAAATGTGCAGTGTCCTAGACCTACCGAATTATATCTCTAAACCTCAGCACTTCTGTTAGTTCTGAACAGTTTCATTTGCCTTCTCTATTTTCCCGATGCACTGATTTCATTCTCCACTCAATTTAAATATAGTCAATTCAGTCCCAGTGGGTAACCAAATGCCACTCTCCATGTCAGCTGGAGTGTTATCTTCTTGCCTCCAAAAACACTTCATACATTCACATAAGACTTCTCACATTCTTCCTAGAAATGCTTCCCTATATTTCTTACACGTTTATTATCATAATTTGAGGTCAAACCTTAAGCCCTCTGCATCCATCACAAAACCAGAAGTAGGGCTTCCACATATGAGAACTAATTACATGCAGATGGAGTTAAATTTAATTCAGGTCACACATGAAAAATAAGAAATCTTACTGCACATTTGATTATGTGCCTTATTCTTATTACAATATTAGAAGACATCTGTATCCCTTATTCTTCATAGTACATAGTGATCATAAAAGAAAAGGTATATGGAAGAAAGGAAAGGTAAAAAGGAAGATGAAGGAAAGAGAGAGACAAAATAGAAGTGGAGAAGAAGGGGGGATGAGGATAGGAAGGGCAGAGAAAGGGGAACTACTGGCTTGTTCATCACTGATTTTCAGAACAATTAAGCGATTTGTGCAGCATTTTTAACAGTAGACTTAAAACACAAGAGGGACACTATTCCTTTTACCATGATGTTTCTAAATGAGGTAAGATCACATTTCGAATGGAATCACATGCGGGGTGGTCAGTGTGCCACAGGAAAAAACAGCTGCTCAGCTACCCAAGGTCTCATAGGGGAGAAGAAGATTGACAAGGACAGCCTCTCAGACCCACAGTTCAGAAATGTGAGTAGTTCCAGCTGTGAATAATTTCTCAGGTGGGGATTCAAATTACCTAAACTCACAGAAATCAAAGTGGCAGAATTAGAATGCAACTTGACACTACAAGTGTATCCTGAGAAGTAAAACTGTTGCAGAGCTAATGAGTCCTTCTCCCTGTGAATACATCTGCACTGAGTGTCAAATAATAAAGTTTCTGTTTCTTGGGTAACATTGTGATCAGTTTCAGGGAAGTTTGTTAAAGTATTTGAAGGGGCAATAGCATTAGACTGGGATGCTTTGTGATGTTGGACTGCTCATACATCTTGAACATGGAATTCTATTATCTGGTTCTTTGGCCAAAGATGTAATTCATATAATAAAGAAAGCATGTCAGTCACTAAAAAAAAAAAAAAAAAAAAAAAAAAAAAAAAAAAAAAAAAAAAAAAAAAAAAAAAAAAAAAAAAAAAAACCCGTGTGTGAGGGAAAGCAGGGCAGGGGGGTGAAGCAAAAGGTGGTATCAAAAAGGAAGAGTCAGAGTGTCAGATTCTGACACTGATCATTCAATGGCTGATTTTTTTTAAAGGAATTACATCTGATGTAATCTGTACATCTTTTGCCCCCCCCACCCCCCTTTCCCTCACACACAGTTTTTTTTAGTGACTGACATGCTTTCTTTATTATATGAATTTATTCAGTCAGGTATCTCTCTGACTAGGAAAAGCTAGCTCATTAAATGATTTTTCACTGTTCTACTTTTATTGATGACAGTCCCTTTTACTAGTTTAACTATTAAGAGGTGCTCTTAAATCTAAATTTTTGGGAGATAGATCTAATTATTACCCCTACCATGTACAGTGAAGGCAAAAATAATCCTCTCTACAAGAATTTTGAAAGTGATTTGAACTTCTAGTTATAAAATAAGTAAGTCCTAGGAATATAATGTAGAGTGTGGTCACAACACTAATACCTTGTATATTTGAAAGTTTCTTAGATCTTAATTTTTTTTAATTACAATAAAAAATTGTGACCACATGTAGTGAGGATGTTAAAGACATTATTAAATATAGAGAGAATTTCAATATATAAACACATTAAATTATTATGCAATAAAGCTGAAACTAATGTCAGTCATATATTAATTTAAAATAAACCTCATTCACAGAAAAATACAAAAGTTATCAGTTTCCCCAAATAATACATAAAACAATTATTATCACTTAAGATAGACATAAATATAGCAAATACAAAGAAAACGTGCAGGCATAAATGAACTAATGGCAGGTATAAACTAAGTCAACAGTTTATATTGTAGCACAGTTTTAAATAGTGACACAGTTTAAAACTAGTAAATGAAAAGAGAACTTAATCAAAGTATTTGATTACAAACCAAAACTCCAGGAAAGATAAAAATCATTCAGGAAAGTCAGATAACCTGGAAAGGGTTAGGTTAGGAGGAATCACCAGCCACCACTATGCTCTTACATGTCCCTCTTGGGAGCTCTCCAACCCACTTTACTAGAATTCAGAAAATGGCTGGGACACTAAATAGCCAGATTCAGAAAACTTGTGGCTCAGAGGTCAAATTCCCCTTTTCCACTGTCAGTGAATAAGAGTGAATCAACATCCTCAAACAGAGTAACACATCCAAGGACCATACATTCTCAGGATCTACAACAAGGTAAATAGAGATCCTAAGCAGATTTTCATCCCTATATTCACACATTAGTTGCTAAAGGCCAAGAGAAGGACCTGGAACACACCACATTTAGACCTTGGATTGCTTTAGAGCATGTTGGAAGGCATGTTAGGTTATATCCAAGAAAGAGGATTGGCTTGCACTGTCTCTACAAAGGAAGATAAAACTTGCCTTAAAAACCCTAAGGATGCATTTTTCAGTATAAAACAACACAAAGTCAATTGGAACATTAGTTTACTAATAACCATATTCTGTGCTAAAATGAGTTTTTAAGATTATTATGTTGTTTGCAATGTCTCCCTGTCAAAATTATGTACATTATGGAATTACTGAACTCAAATTCTATTTTTTTCTAAAATACAGCTTCAACAGAATCACTAAAGAATTGAAGTCATATTTAATGCAATAACTCATTGTCTAATACTTATCAAAATTAAAATAGCAATAAAAGTGATGTGTAACTCCGAAGATTGAGAGCTTTAAAAAATAATTCTTTAAAGCTTTATATGAGGAAAGTGTTACGGTAAATATAGTGCTAAGAATAGTCACTGTTTATGGAGAAATTACTCTGTACCAGTCAAAGTGCTATATCTTACCTACTTCTGGTATTGAAACAAGCCAGAGACATTCTCACATTTTGGATAAAGTACCTATCTGAGCCCATTATATTGCTAATGAGGCACAGAACTGAGATTTGACCTCATTTTCAGCACCTCCTCCTTCTCCAGATCTCTTGCTATTTGCTCTGTAACTTCAATTTTCCAAAGCAAGATATGGTCTACGTAAAATTGAATTGTCCTGTGGTTTTGGAGTAATTTCTGCTGACCTGTGAACTTTACCCTGAACAGCCATATGTTAAAGACACAATCACAGGAGGATACTATCTTCCCAGACAATTTGAAACAGAGGCAAGATGACTTTCTATGGCATTCCAGTAGTGGATATGTGAAATTTCTGATATACAAAATGATTAAATCATGAAATCAGTAGATTATAACATTTGAAAATTAAAGATAAGTCCCAGAGTGTTTTAGTAATTAGACCAGGACACAAGTGAGTTAGCAATACAGGGAGACTAGTTTCATACCTGCAGGCTCTCCTTTCATTGTTTTTTTCTCATTCTATTTGCACATAAACATTTCAGCAAATATCTGTTAAGTGTCCATCTGTGCTAGGTTAACCAGGCTTGAAGCCTGCATGATGCATAGAAAACAGCTTCTTAAGCACTGTATTACAATAGAGTGAACCAGATCTCCAAAAAGAACACTTTCATCAAGCTATACCATCTTACTCTGATCCTGACAAGGACCAGTAGAGCCATTTCAATATAGTTTCCCTTCCTACTGGACAACAAAATTAAGGAACAAGTCAGAGCTTGATGGATCTAGACAGATAAATATCTTAGTAATGCATTTTCATACCATTCTCTAAGATATATTTTTGTAGATGTTTGTGCTTGTCATATTTCAATTTAACAGAATAAGAATGATTTTCCCAGGATCATGTGGCTGTAAAAACAAGATGAGATGGATTCATTATCTATTTCTGCACTCCTAGCAGTTTATTAAAACAATAGCTCTTAATTATTTTCTATAAAGAACCCTGAAATTGGAAATAGATACCCCCTGGGAAATTAAACCTATAGAATTGTAACAACCTTGACAATCTACATCAGTTAACCTATAATTACATCATATAAGAATTTAGATATTAGGTTTGAGTTTTAGGGACTGCATTTCTTCCATTAATCAAGCAATAATTCCAACAATTTTATTAAAGATACTGCCATCCCAGGACTGGGCACAGTGGCACATGACTATAATCGCAGCATACGAAGCCTGTGGGTTCGTGACCCACCTGGAGTTTCGAGACCCACCCAGGGCAACATAGCGAGACCCAGTCTCAAAAAATAGCTGGGGTGGTGGTGCATGCCTTTAATCCTAGCTACCTGGGAGGCTAAGGTTAGGGATTGTTTGAATCTGTGGTACCCCCGGGCAACGTGAGCCTACAGTTCCCCCAGGCAACAAAGTGAGGCCTAGCCTCAAAAAAACAAAAAAATACTACCATCCCAATAAATTGGAACTGGAAATTACCTTAATTTAAGCTAAAAATTTTAGAAATAAGTTGATTACTAAGATATATCACAATCAATTTGAGAGAAAGCAGTAAGGTAGAAAACTTGCCAATAATGTTCTTGATTTCTTGATAAGTCAGCTATATTTTTTCACAATTTCCAAATCATCTATGCAAATCCCTTTACCATATCATGCTACAATCTCAAACAGGGTCCTCATTTTAAAAGTAATCCATTCTCAATTAGCATCATCTAGCCTAGACAAAGCACATGTGGGTACCTTGTAGTACAGTTAGGTGTTAGCAAGCACCTTTTTTGTAGGAAGACTCTTATGAAAGATGCATGAGATTGGAATGAGTGCACTAGAAATAGAATCATCAGTCATTGGCTGTTTTTCAAGAGTCCTGTGATAACTTCAGCAAATTAGAATGGGGAGCTTTGTTACATAGTGGAGCACCTCTAGGGTTATTAGGCTTATCCAGGATCATTCAACAGTTTCACACATTTCATCTTAATTGCCATGGAATTTGTGATCAAATAGTACAGCTATTTTCAAGAAAACAGTAAATCAACCACCAGCGAACACTTTTTTCCAGTTGTGCCTGTACTGCTTGAATTCTATGTCTTGTTTTCGAAAGCCCCAAGGAGTCCAAAACCATGACCAAGAAACAAAATTTTTTCACTCCACACATTAGACCACAAGTATGTAATTCAAATGCTTTGTGGCATGATCCTGTTAAAAAGCTGCAGTGTTCTTAAGAGGCACAAGTGAGAAGAGTTAGACAGTCTCAATATAGTATTATTATTATTATAAAGAACTTCCAGGGATATGAACAAATACAGGACAAGGTATTTTGATAAATATGCCTTAAATAGTATTTTGATTAGACTGATTTCTATGATCATTATTTTCTTTCCATTCATTTGTTTACTAAGTAAATAAATAAACTCTGTAACCTGTTCGCTAGAGATCTATTGTTAGTTTTTTCCACCTCTGAAACAGCAGAGCAGATTGAATTTACATCTTTATACCATAGTTATTGATTACTTTCCATATATCTAGCACTACAATAAAAGCCAGAAATCCTGTCAAATATCCAAAGAACATGTTAACATTCCTATGGTTACATACAACTAGTCTGTAAGCAAAATAGAGTATAAGATTCGTTAATATGATATATTAAGATGTTTATATTTTTCCCATTATTGATACAGCTTCTGAAGGGAGGCTGAAGAGAAATATAGCTTTTGTGTAATAGACTTTAATTACTTTTCTGTATAGCACCTAGAAATAATGCTTACTCTTTGAAATACTGACCTGTAGATTTCCCTTTGATAAAAAGAACTGCAAAAGAAGTTGGGAACCCAGCTGAGGTAAGAAGAAAGGATGCCTTTTATTCATGTGGTTTAGGCAAGTAAAAGAGACTAATGAGCAAGGATAGAGAAGTGCTTTCTTTCTAATGAATAGGTAACCCACATGAATGCCTCTGGTCTACCCATTTGGCGAACCTGAAATGGAAAACACTGCCCAGTCATGCCTCAATGAATAGCTTCATTGGAGAATTCTGAACATGTCAAGGGGGCAGTTCTAGATGAACATGTTTTTATTCATCTTAGAAGCCTTGTAGGGTAATTAGGGAAGTGAGAACACTCAGATTAAGTAAGGAGTGTCATTCAAGCCATGTTTAGGATAGCCTGTGGTGGCTGCGGCTGCAGCTGTGGCCACTGCTACTGCTGCTTCTACTGCCACTGTGCTGCTGCTGTCGCTGCTGCAAATCAAGAATTTTCCCAAGGCTATAGGGCATAAGATAGCACTCAGTTGAGTTTACCAAGATGAAATCCGAAGTTTAAGTATGCATGGTCCCCTGTTTAATTTCAGCTTTGGTTGTGTGCTAGGGTGCCCTCACATCTACTTCTGTTCTTTTGTATGCCACCTGAAAAGACTCATTCAAATTGAAATGACTCCCTTTGAAGTATTTTTTTTGCCATATTAAACAGTCAGAGTGTGTATGTGTGTGTGTACACACTTGCATGCAAACATTAAGAGAGTGAGGGTGAGGAAAGAAAGAGAAGAGCGGAGGGGGGGAAATTGATCTAGAGTTGAAATAGAAAAATCTGGGTATGCTCCCATTTCTCTGTCCAAGTCAAGCATGTTTAGTTCTCTTATTCTATATTCATGGTAAGACTCTAATGAGGTAACGAAATCCCAATTCTCCTCTTTCCCTGGAGAACTTACTGAGAGGATATAAACTAGGTGAGTCTCTAGTTCTCCCAGGAAAGATAATCACACAGTTTTCAGATGAAGCAGGGGCAGGGGAAAGGGGATGTTCCTTGCTAGAGGGCAGCATCCAAACTATTCTACATGTGACACTGTTTGGAAGGCATATGCCCAAGTCCTAGGAAAAGCACAGAGAGATAGAGAATCAGCAGCAGCAGGTACCTCACAGCAGCTGCAGGAGTCCTTTCTAGTGATGACACTGTCTGCTCATGGTACCAGCAGGAGAAGCTAGACTCACTGTCCACTATATCTGTCCACTGTCCACTGTGAACTAGATCACCTTGGAACTAAAGCCAGTTATGTTTGTCTGATAAGTCTAGATAACAGCTCTATAGTCTAGCACACTGGGGCTTTTACTAGAGGTCCTTGTACGAAGGATGGAACTCCACATTATTTAGTATTATTCTTTAGCAGTGACTATAAAGAATCCACCAAATGCTAATTGACCCAAGAATTTCTATTCACTATTGGTGCTCCACTCTCCCCCTGCTATATGTCTTCATGGTAGTTCTTATCCATGCATTGAATGATTTGACATTGACTACTTTCCTTCCCACCAGTGAGTACAGTAAAACTAGGAACTACGTGACATTCATCTTTGTATAACTCAATAAATGGCAAGACATGTGACACACAGCCATACCTGAGACATAAACTGTATTTTGGAATGAGTGAATAAATGAATAGTAAATGGGATTTAGGTTCTCTTGAGCATGTCAGTCTCCCAAGTGAAACCTTAAAGAGCCAGGATGAACTCTTTGCAGAGGAAAGAACAGAGCAGGATTTGAAGAGATGGACAGTGGATAAGGCTCTGAATTAAGAGACACATCAGCTTAAATTTCAACCCCAGTATCACTAGTCATGATCAACTACCATTTACTTAACATCTCTTCATCTTGTTTTACTAATCTATACCATGCCTATCTTACAGGATTGCTTGAAGCCTTACAATAGATAACAACATACCTTGTTCAGTGTCTGTTGCAAAGGTGGCACATAAAGTGCAACAGATATTGCTTATAAGATGTGTGAGGACAGTGGGGGAGAAATATGTCAGAGAAACATGTCAGAGTCTCCATGGTCCAGTGGCACAAGGGACTATAACTGACCGAGACCAAATGGTCAGGCTCTAGAGTTAAAGGGCAGTGACCCACTAAATCACTTTCAGTGAAAGAGGAAGATTAAAGCCAAATGCTGTGTAGATTTCAATGAACCTCATTACAAGAATTAAAGTGTGATGTTTATAAAAAATTGCAGCCTTTCAGACCTGTGTGCCTTCAAAAAGATTTTTCACAAAGTTCATCCAAAATTTCATGGAGTTCAGGACTTTCTAGATACATACATACACATATATGTAATATACATGCATGTAAACATATATAGCATGTATATTTAACACATATGGTATGATTCAAAGTAAGCATCACATATGTCTTCCTGTTAAATGAGTTATTGCCTTTACATAACTGGTGAACCATAACAAAGGCAGGCAATACAACAAATATTAAGCAAAGTCTGTTTCAGTGAGTTCCCATAACTAGAGAGGAAACAGTTATAATTCATAACTTTGATGTCTTATAAAAAGTGTGGTAGATTGATTGCAGTCAAGCTATCCTCCCTTCCAGTCTCAGAACAAATATCACTTCCTTTGGGAAGCCCTCATCATTCTTTATAACCCTGCAAACTAGTCTGAGTTCCTCTTATTCTCAAAAACCTTTGACATTTCTCCTCTATGCCCTGAACCATATGCACTTTCAATGGTCAATCTCTATCAGCTGACTGGCGATGCCAGGAGGTTAAGATTCATGCTTGTGAACACAGCTACTATTCAACAGATGTAGAGTGAATGTGAAGCGAGAGTCATGAGAGAGAAATCAAAGGACATGGAGACATGTCAGCTGGATTGAGACCAGCGCTCCAGGAAGTTCACACACGATCAAAAGGACAAACAAAATTGAAAATATCTGTGGCATTTGTCAGTAAGGGAGGCTTTACTAAGGTCAGATTAAGAAGTATGAGGAAGCAAAGCAAAACTGCACTTAATTTGAGAAGGTAATTAGAATTAAGGAAAGAGGTGGCAAACAGAGACAGCTTTTAAGAAGCAGAGTTTGAAAGCTAGAAAGAATCAGGTGATAAAATCAATGGGAAAAGAAAGAGGTTAAAAATGTAAGAAACCAGCAAAGGATGAAAATTCAGGTCACAGCGGGGGAATAAATCTCTGTAAAATATAAATGACAACAGATTTGTATTCAGAATCTATGAGGCCTAACAATCAATTATTTTAAACAATCCTAGAGAAAAAGTGAAATGCCTTTGAACAGGCATCATACAAAGGGACATTCAATTGGCCAGCAGGTTTGTGTAAAGGTGCTAAACCAGGCTAAGCACTAGGGACATTGAAACAACCAGTCAAAACCCTACTGGGAAGGAGAAGAAAAGATATGGCTGGAGATGTATCTATGCATTACAAAGTAAGCCCTAAGCCAGTTCTTTCATACTAGCACTGATATATAGAGGGCATAATGACTTAAAATGATTCATTAAAATTTGGATTAATCACTCTAAAGGATGGGCACTTACTTACTTGAGAAAATCATTCTCCAAAAATGATACAGCTAATTTATCGATTCCTAATGTATATTGGTATGAAACTACACAGCAGTGCTATTTTCCTTGTATCATTCAACAATTTTTGTGCAGGTGAAAAGATAAACTGTTTCAGAGTGAATAACATGTAGAGTGGCTGGAATAGATTAATAAAGGGCATTGAAATAACTGACAAAGGAATAATCGAACTATTTAATTACAAGAAAGGAAAACATCAATTGAAGGGAATGGAAGGTGACTAGGGACTTGACTTGAATATGTCAGTGACTGAGAACTGAGTATAAGATTTTAGAGGTTGTGATGTGGTAACCTCCTGTAACAGCCAGCATGACCATATGGAGTGGAGTTAGTGCCGGGAGAAGAGTATCTTTAGCTTCCCTCAGAAAGAAAGAACTTAGCTAGGCATGGTGGCTCGTGCCCTGTAAGCTTCATCCTACGAAGTGGCTGGGGCTAGGGATCGCGGCTCGAGTCTCACACGGGACAACATAGCGAGACCTAGTCCCAAAAAATAGCTGGGCGTGGTGGCACACACCTGTAATCCCAGCTACTTGGGAAGCTGAAGCTGGGATTTGCTTGAATCTGTGGTACACTGGGCAACGGGAGGCTGCAGTTCCATGGGCAAAAATAGTGAGACCTAGTCTCAAAAAAAAAAAAAAAGCTTGAAGTTCGTAGGCTTTCTCAGGAGAACTGCAATGAAGGCCAGGGCAGCCAGTCCTGATACCAGACACCCGCTCCCCTGCAGGGGCCTCTGGGGGATGCATGCTGCCACAGGCCTCTAACCTCTTTCCCCTCACAAGTATGAACCAAGAGAGGAATTTTAATTTAATCATCTCTGGCTCTGTTGAGACCAGTTCTGAAGTATTAAGACTTTGTTAAAGACTCACTGACGAGAGAAAAATTGAGTCACATGAAAAGCAGGAATTCATTCCTTTCAGTTCTTAAAAAACAACAACAATAAAAAAAAAACCTTTTGTTTGTTGATGATTTACACATGCCAGCTTGAGGACCTGTATGGAGAACCTCTCTGTTTAGCCCATTGTGTCTGCTTAGATGCTACCAATTAGAATCCTCACCTTGAAATATGAAGATTTCGCTGTCTTCAATATCTACAGGGCCTGAATAAATTCAATAACATGTTTCAAAACCACAGAACAGGCTTTTCCATATATATATATATATATATATATATATATATTGTTATTACTAACTTATATATCATTTTAATTTTTTCATAAACTATTTTCTTCATATTAAGAGTGTAATTTTGCCTTTACTTCCTGGAAGACATAGTGCATATGTTCTAATTGTATCAAATATATATCAAGCAATAAAAACTCTGCAATTTACACATGGTTGGCTAACTTAAAGCCTTGGGCCATTCTTTCTCCCTGTTCTCAGTGGGAAAAGTGTCAGTAGGGCTTAAGCTAAAATGCCACTACCAGAAAAATAAGTTGTCCAGAAATGTGGCTGTGACTATCATTGTCCCTAGTGTTCTGAGAGGCTGGATGTACAGCCAAAGCACATGAAACACACTATAGATCCTGCTCACTATCAAGAGAGAAAGTGCTCACACTGTCTGGCACAGACTTCAGTAGGCAAGAACAGAATCAAAGCAGGCATCACCTGAAGAAGTTGTAATTCTCAATGGTCCCACAAGAGTTCCGGGGAGCATTTTAAATGGATGAAAATGAAAAAGATGATAGCCTAATTTCATATTCATTGGACTCAAAAGCCTAACTACAATGGAAAGTTGAATGTTTATATTCATCTATATATCCAGTTTATCTCTTTCAAGCAGTATTTTTATATTAGCTTACTATTTCAAATTTTCCCTTCCAAACTGTACTGTTTGGGGTATTCTGTCATTGGACACAGACATGAATGAGGTCAAGAATTGTCAAGCACCACCCTCCTCTGTACTCGACTGGCATGTCTCACTGCAAAAATATGCTCAAGGAAAGTATTTTTGACACACACCACTTCTTTCCTGGAAAATGTCTATTAATAGAGAAAGGAACACAGGTCCTTGAAAATTAGCAACAGAAAAAACCTGCTTGAAATAATGTATCTATAAATGTGCATATACCAGTAGGTAGAACATTATAAAAATGATAATTATCTCATATATATATTCCTAACATATATCTCACAAGGCAGTACACGAACTAGATTACTATTGATGTAAGGACCTCTCCTTCCCTACCCCTGAATTCTTGATACATATGTCTAATATCAACCTAATATCTTGTGAAAGGGAGAGCTAATCACAACACATGTGTCACCTGATCGCTGACCACACACTCTCTTTATACCCAAAGTACATGGTGAATATTTTTCCATCCAAAGCACAACCCCTTTTCAGGTTTTGACACTCTTATCACTCTATGATTGCTACCAGTTCAAATTCCTATGTAGTCACAGTAGGAATTTGGTTAAGACTGTGAAATGAATACATGTAGAAGTTTCTTCATTCATTATTTTCCTCCTGGAGACCTTCAGCGCTGTCCTCTCATTTTTTATATACAATCTTATCTCCTAGATTCCCGTCTACTGGTTAAAGTCCTTCCTGGACTTAGTTTCTTCTTGGTTCACCTTTCTGGAGTTGAAACCTAGACTTCTTTACGTAGTTTCTAGATTAATGTGTATCCCAAAGAAACTCAGTCCACCTTCTTGACCTTGCAAACATTTCTTATCAGAAAGACTCTAGGACACATGGGAAACACAAAAAGGAGAAAAGAGATTTAAGGTAGATGGGGTCAGATTTTATTGCTAATACTATTCTAAACAGGACTGAGGATACAGAACTAGAGACAAAAAATGCAAAAAGCAACTAGGGATGAATCCTCACATGCACACACTAGAAGCTGACTCTACAAGGAGCATGCTAGAGATGAAAGAAAGGAGGATAAACAGATACACACTTAATATCACATTTATAGCAAATGCATTCTGTAAGAGAACTCTAATAAATTACCCTGCTCATATAATACATAGAATATTAGTTCAAAGCAAAACAGTTACCTTAGTAATACCAAACTTTTTCATAGCTTATATTACTCATTCCTAAAACATTACTTGCTGTTCTATATATAGTTTCCGCTAATTTACTGCTATTGAAATACATCTATATATATAATTTTTATAATATATATTTAATATATTTTATTTTCTTATTGTAGGTTCACTTTTAATTATAATTTGTGATATGTACTGGTTGCTAATTAAAGAGCTTTAGAATTGGGCTGGAGAAGAAAGCAAGTATATTTTTAAGGACTATGTCAATAATTCATGGGTCATGCTCAGTGTGTTTTCTAACCCCACTCCCACTCTCTGCTCCACTAAAAATGTTCCCTATTAACTAAACATTGACCTCTAAATCTTTCAATTTGTTAATATAAAAAACTAGTTTTGCCTTTTTTCCCACTTGATATTAAATATTAGAACTTAATGAAAAAAAATAACTGAAGAAAATATATTTTAAGCACCCTTTCTTATTCAACCTATACTTTTTTTCATGACTTTGACTTACTTTATTTACTAGAATTACTATTTTATAGGTGATAATAAAAGGTTGTAATGCACTATGATTTGCATTTTTATTAGAAATTAAACGTTTTACTAAAGTCTGTCTTTGATTTCCCATTTGAGCAGATCATCTCATTATGGTCCATACCCATAATTTATCTAATTATGTACCACAGTGAGCGATAAGTGACATATCAGTAGGATTATAATTTCATTTGTTGCTTCTTTATTAATTTAATTTTGTTTATACATCTGTTCAGAAAAGTTTTTTTCTTATCTATTTTGAATTAAAATAGCATAATTCTTTTTCGGATTATTGTAAACATATATTCTTTCATTTTTATTTCAGGGTCATCTCTCGGGAAGTTTATTCCTCATCCCTGCCAACTCACATACACAAGAATACCACCACCACTGCCATACATACAAAGTAGGATCCCACTGGATTATATAAATGTTACTTACAATCAACAGCATCACATTTCACAAAATGTGAAAAATCACTTTGTTGATCACAGCCCACCAGTGAAAAGGAAAGGTTTATATTTGCTAATTATGATTTTACATACAGATAGCACCACCATTCCTCAAAATTTTAATTGCAAATTTCCCTGTCAACACTAAAATTCAAAGTAGCTAAAATTATGACATGAAATTGATAGCAAAATAGTGTTTCCATTAAGTGTGAGGGGAAAAGTAAATCTAAGATCCTTCTACATACACATTATTCTATTAGTCTCATATTACTAAGATTCACTAAGAAAATATCTTCTAATACACCATGTATATGAGCATTGCCTTCAAAGTGTGCTAATTAAAGAAGCAAGGTATTTTGGGATGATACAGACATTCTCCTTTTTTAAAATCACCTTCGACTCCTAAATTCATAACCCACTGTTTGCTTTCCTAAAATTGCCTTGAGTATAGATTTTATCTATAAGTACCATGATAAAGCAAACTCATTTGAGTTAAACTTCTGTTAAGGAGGAAAAATCCTCAAAGGAACTATACTTCCAGGGCTGACTGCTAGGTCTGAGTGCCTTTCTTCCTGCAAGATGACAGAATACTCAAGTCTCCCTGGGAGTAGAATTGTGTGAACAGCAGAAACGCCTCTCCATGCCTGTCATTGGGAGTTGTCTTTCTGGCATGGCCCACTGAGCCATCATGGTTTCATCTACTATAAAACTAGTCAGTGACAGGGTCTTTGTCAGAGCACAGTTACTGGAAAGCCACTACTCCACGGAAATGGAGAGGCAAGGAAAGCTGCCTGGAAGAGAGAGGTCTTCTTTTCACACACAGAGTTTAGCACTGTTTTCCAAAAACTAAAACCAAGCAAGCAAAATTAAATGTGAAAAAAAGAGTAAAAAGTGATAAAATAGAAAAATGGCTTTCACAAGCCAAAAACATTTTATTAGTAAGAGAGAAGTGACCAGATCAAAATATATATTTGACCTTGTGGCAACTGAATGTTATAGTATATAAATTCTGATTTCTTAGCTTTATGGCATCCGTTCATTAATTGATTAATTCATTAATGAATCCGTTCATTAGTTCATTAATATGGAGATGCTCTGTCTTGGAAATACAGGGAAAACACTGTCATTCCTTTTGAAACTCCTCATTCATTCATTCATTTACTGACTACCTGCTCTCAGAGACACTACGGCAACAGACAGGTAGAGAGCAGAAAAGGCCCCCTAGCATTTGGAATTCTCACTCGTGGAAGTACATGTGACATACTAAATAAATATAAAACTGCCAGCTAGGACAAATGCCTTGAAGGACACAGGTAAGAGTTACAAGTGAAGGAATAGCTGGATTGGAAAGTAAAGACTTCTTTAGAAAAAAATGACATTACATTGATTTCCAAATGAGATAACCACTTAATTTAGAGGAGCAGAATTTGGGATAGAAAGAGCATGGAGCTTTGGAGGTCAGGTAAAAGGCCACAGAAAAGAGAATGCCACTGCAGCAAAGTAGTCTAAGGGAGCAGACTCAGAAGGAATGCAGGGTTTGACAGTCTCAGTTGTAAATTGAGCTTATCATGTCAATCATGATGAGAACTTGGTGGCAGAATTGCTATGAGGGGTGCATCAGAATTAGATCTGAATTATTCTCAGAGAGTCTAACTTGTTAGTAAGTGGAGCATAAGAGAACTGAACAGGCTACTCAACAGGTGACTGTGGTGCACCAGTAAAGGTATAAAGGTAGAGGCTTATTTTGGGCTAGAGTTAACAGTGATGGAGTAAAAGAAATACACTCAAGAGTTATTTAAGGAAAACATAAAAGACTTGCTTGATGAGGGATCCAGTATCAGAAATGAGGGAGAATGTGAGGTTCTTCCATTTCTTTAAAGAGCTACTGGATGGAAACAGGTGTTAGTGGTGGGGAAATAGTCAAAATACTAAGATAGTAAAAGAGAAGTATCGCTCCAGACTATACCTTGGAATTTATATATTAGGGAAGTCACTAAGAAAACAAAGACATCTGATGGCCAAAATTAACTACTCAATAAACATAGCTGAATGCATGAACAAATAAGCAGCACTAATTTAATAATCTTGGTAGACATAGAGGATGATGCATGAAAAAATTCATTTATTCATAGTAGATTTTCTAATCAAACTGGTAGACAAAAAGATGGGAATCCAAACTAGAAAAGATATAAAACTGTCACATGATAGTTTGCAGATGCTATGATGATATATATAGAAAACCCTAGAGATTCCATTGAAAAACTAATAGGAAAGAAAAATCAGCACAATAAAGTGGCTACAGAATCAAAAAATCAGTGTGTTCCTATATGGAAACAATGAATTAGAAGAGAAAAAAATCACAGGAAAATGGTCCACTTACAATCTCATCAAAAAAGAATTAAGTAACTTAGGAATTAACAAAGAAGGTGAAAGACCTGCACAACAACAAACATTGTTAAGATATATTTGAAAGCAACAGAAGACACAAAGATGTAAAATAATGGTACTTCATTAAAATATATATGCATAAATATTTTCAAGAAAAGAATCTTGAAAATAAATGAAATATGGTTCCCATATGTCGTATTAGTGTATATTGCCTATAATATATCTCAAGGTAGGATATTGACTACAAAAATACCACACATACATAAAGTAAATGGAGAGATCCATTTTACCAGGATAATTAAAGAAAGCTTCATTGAGAAGGCATTTTATAAATTGGGACTGGAATTCTTGAAAAGTTATGGATAGATGAGAATGGGAGGAAGAAATCACTAGTGAGAAAACCAAGGAGATTAACAGGAACAGGTTATGGCAAGGCTAAGCAGGCAAAGTGACTGGAGCACCAAAAGCTTGAGGTATGTGCGCTTCATGGTGGGAAATGGCAGGGAAATAGTGGGGTTGAGGGAGATGGGAATAGTCACACAGAGCAGAGTTAGAATCAGAATGTAGCAGGACAGTGCTAAGAAATTTTTCTTGTTCTTTAAGCTACAGAGAGACACCGCAAATATTTTAATAGACACAAAGAAATAATCCAGGAATTTCTGTATCCGATTTGAAATAAATTAAAGTTACACTTTAAGTCTTTCAAATTTTCTGAAAAGAGATCTTCAAGGAATTCAGAATTACTGCAATTTCTAAAAGGAAACTAATCAATAATAGAAAACATATCTTCAAGTGTCTGTTCTTTAAGTGCAGAGAAATGCCATTGACTTTTTTCCATTAGTTCCCCATGAAAGTTGCCCTGCACCTCAACCTGTACTGAAATGAACTGGCTCTTTCTACACAAGAACACCAGTCAGCCAGACCCCTAAGCTATTCACCCCATGGTGAATTGACGCTTCATGTCAGGATTGTTTTTTAAGTCAGAAACAAAACAAGTTGTGCTACAGATACTTGCCAGAAAAATCATGAACTGATTGGCACTGGATACCTGCCAAGAATACTAGTATTTGAAAATGATAGTTTAATAGAAGGCCATTCATTTGAATTATATAAGTCTTATTAAATTAAAGTAGAACATAAACAGCAAATTCCTAGACAGCATTATTTCTGCTCCACAGAGAATCTCATCATTGAAAGACAGTTTAGCATTGTATCCTCTGTCTTTGAGTGGGAATATATAAGAACTGCTCATTTTAAAAAATAGGTCCACATCTTAGTTTATATATTAGCAAGAACACAGCCAAGGGTACCATCTCCTATATTTCACTTCTTTAAATGAAGCCTGCTAAGATAAATGTTTTATTCTTTTACTTTTAAGGTAAGGCTTATGTGTTGCTTTGTTAGAAACAGAGCACTGAATATAGAAAAAATTAATGGCACAGTGATATTCAGATGCCTGGTATCATCATGCCCTTCCTTTAAACCATCTTGATTCAACAAACATTTACTAACAGTCTATCACATACCAAGCACTTAGACAGGCATCATGTGTACAGTCATAAATATCCTAACTCATACTTTAAAAATATGTAAGCACAAGTCCAGTCACTAGAAGAATGTACATCATAAATTAATATGTCCACATGAATAACACAGAGATTCAATTTTCTAGGACAAAAGTTGTTTCCAATCTAGCTTTTCTTTTTCAACATACAAGCACAGAAATTGTTTTGGATAAATCTTGTGAAATTCCTAGTGAAGAAAACCTGCAATTGTTTTCAGACCTCATCTAGATTTTTTTGTACAAATGTGTAATACCCCAGGCTTTTGACTCTGGGAACAGGGGATTGAATGGGGATGGAATCTGAAGTAAAATGTCCACTTTCATTCAAAATTCAGGAGAATCGAGGCATCAAGACAGGCAGTGGGATCTGTCACAGTTTTGGTCACATAAAGAGCTCTGAGGGGAACCTGAAGCCCTAATGCAGACCTATGACAGGAGAAGGAGGACAGAACCCAGGGTTTGATGAAGTCCTGGGAATGTGTTCAGGGTTCCCCATGGACTCCCAGTAATATCCTGCCTCTGTTGATTTCAGGTTCAGCTTCTTAAGCTGCAATTCTCATTCCAAGGATTCCTTAAAAAGACCTGATAGCTCCTGACAATGAGATACATCAGCGCCAACATTTCCCAAAAGAAGCAGATGTTGTCTTTGCAGGTAAGCACAATGTGTGTTTGTGTATTCTCTCGTCTTTTCTCCATGATACATTTCAGCAGAACTGTTGTTTTATTAAGATTTTATAGCTGACAACTTCAGATCAATAGCTTAAAAGAAACACATTCTTGATTTTATAGTGACTTTTACTTCTCCGGTGAGTATCTGTATTTTGGGAACTTTAGCATTTGTGAAACTTTGAATATATCAGAGGAAGGACTAATGGAGAAGGTTTATGATGATCACTGATGGGTCTTAGAATGCCTCTGTGTTCCAAAAACACTAATATACTTGAAATGACACTCATTCTAGTGCATTCCTGAACCAATGCTTTAAAATACTGCCTTGCACTTTTCACAAAAAAAGAACTGAAAGGTAAGTTTTCCCCATCAACTCACTCACAGATGCCTACTGAGAGGTCACTAGCAGCACCCTCATCACACTTCTTAGCTTACTTAGGAATTCTTAACTGGTTTTATGTTAAGAAATTAAAAATGTGAGATTTGCCATTCTGAGTTTATTTCTGCATCTAATTTATACCACACTCATGTTTGACACCATTCTTCCTGTTGAAATCCTACAAAGGGTGTTTCTACTGCTGGATCTTAAATGTGCCATACGCTCTAAAACAAAACCTCATCTCACCCGCAGTCAGGAAGACCAGAGATGGCAAGAACAGAGTGAGTGAGTATCACTGCCACCACTGACTTCCCCTTAATCTGAGTCAGAGGCATCAGAATGACCAACAACAAATAGACAACTTCCTAGAGTCGCAAAAACAGTTTTCTGAGCCAGCCCAGCACTGATGCCAGATGGACCACCTGCTCTAGCAGGAACTGTTTGCTCATGTCCTCTCATCAGTTAGTTTCTAGCTGGTAGTGGATGAGCTACATATGTGTTTATACAGGAGACACCAGAAGTAGAGGAGGAGGGCTGTGTAATAACAGGAGGGAAGAAAAGACAAGTAGGTAAGAAAAGAGGCATTTCAGTTTTTTCCATGTTTAAGAATAATAGTTTTAAACTTTAATTTTCACATATTACCTTAATTAATACTGCCATTTCTATATTGCTTAGTATATGATTTATCTTTAAGTGACACATTAAAAAATAAATAAAGCATATCCCCAAAATACCAAACAGTTTCATGGGCTTGTTATATTTATTTCTAAAGGAGGTAAAATACAGAAGTGTGAAAAATAGTGTTCACTCATATATTATAAAATAACCTTGAGAATCACACTCTGGGAAATAGAAAAATATTATACCCCTAATACCTTTTATTAGCATAAAGTTGTTTTTAAAATTTCTATTTGCATAACAGTTGCATAAGTTTGCAACTTATATAGTTTCCAGGTGTACAGCATTATAATTGACATCTATGCATTTTACATTATAATTGCCACTAAAATACTAATTTCCATCCTCCATCATTACCTAACCCCTATTACCCTGCTTATTTGTTCTTTTTTTTTCTTCCCTCTGGTAATGAACCATTTGGTCTTAAAAACTGTGTTTGCTTTTCCTTTGTTTATCTAATTTTTTTATTTTATACATGAATCACATCATATGTTCTTTCTTTCTCCACTTGACTTTATTTCAGTTAGTATCCTCCCATGTAGTAATACTTTACAAAATAAAATCTCTTAAAGTCCTATTAGATCTGAGTTGATTTATCAAATATATTTAAAAATTCAATGCACTTCATACACACGTATAGGTGCCTATCGAGATTGGTATCTATCTCTCTATAGATACACACATACATCAACTACCTTAGAAAATGAAATCATATACATATGATTTAAAAGATAAAACCAGAGACTAGTGTTCTATACAACAAGGGGCCCTGTGAAAACATCTGAATCTGTAGACTAAACCACGTATTCAACTTAGATTTTCATTTTGTAAAATTTTCATTTCATCCCTGACCTTTGACTAACATTTTATTCTATTGAACAGTCTAAGCTCCATGACTACTCCAGGCAATTAAAGGATCCAGTCTGTGTCTAAAATGGAGGCAAATGTTTTCAGAGGTTCTCAAAAAACATCACCCCAGAGAAGAGGGTTTAGTTGACAAGAGGTAATTTTCAAGAAAACAGACAGTTAGGTGAAGAGATAATGATTAAACAAGAGTTGCAGATGGAACTTACACTTATTATTTTTTTCTCTTCTTGCAATATTTGTCATGGGAACTCAAAAAATGCCTGGGCTTTCTGCATTCAACTTGAATGTTTGCTTGGTATTACAAAGAAACCCGAACTCACAAAGCAATATATCTGGATTACACACACACAAACGTGCACTCACGCACCTTTATATACACAGATATGATCACACACTTACCATAACTAAGCAACAAACATAAAGAATTACCTAAAATATTAACTGAGTAGCCACTATGAAAAATACTGCAAATGTTTTTCTACAAGCTTATACCTGTCTTCCTCCCCCCAAAATTTGCCATCGATCTAAGTTACATTTATAAACACAGTGAAGAAAATGCATTTTTAAAAAGAAATATTCTTGCTCAAATGCAATAGCTTTACTGCACCTTTTTAAAAATCATTTATTACATTTTCCTAAAAAAGAAATATTCTTGCTCATATGCAATTGTTTTCCTACACTATCTCCTTCACTAATAGTATGAATTTTTCCTCTTCCTATCATAGCAGTTACCATGGTCTTGATCGATCACCCAGTTATGCTACACTCTAAACTGCCAGCTCCCTTATAGCTACAGAAACCTTGTCTTCCTCATTTTAGTGGCCCAAGAAGTAGCTAGCAAATGCTGTGCACATGGAAATAAACAGCTGCTGCATCTGTAGACTATTAAAAATCATGAATTGAAATTCTTTCCAACCTTTAACCAAGGGGGCATGTATTAACACAAATATTGTCAATGTATGTGACACTTTCACAAAAGCATTCCCAGTTGTTATTTTTGAAGGTTTTTACTAAGTATAACTATGATTTGGTGTGCTATTAGGGGCTGTGCTTTGTGTTCTTTTACCAGTTTTGTTCAATTTGTGCAAAATTCAGTCATAAAGTCATCCCAGGCATCTCGCTCTCTTTTTTTCTTTCCCCAGGCATATTTCTTAAGCAGGTCTGGGCCCATGACTATTCTGTCAACTAATTTGTATTTTAAATTCTAAAGGGGATTGGTCAAAACAGAGACTGGACATCAAGGTTCAACAAGATGAAGCATGCCTTAAAATGAAAGAACATATTTTTCAAATTGACTTAAGACTTAGGACAGTATAATGCCTGCAGTCATCAAAATGAGACAATAAGAAAGTTAATTAATAGCATGTAAAAAGTTTTCATAAACATGAAACACCAAAAAAAAAATAAGACCTTAAGAATACTGAATGAAAATTTACAACTGAATGGATTTAGTTTTTTTTTGTTTTCTGTTTTTTTTTTTTTTTGAGGAAATATTTACAGTGAGACGTGAGATCCTATTTATACAATTTAGTGAGTTTTGACACCCATTTTTCCAACAATCCAAAGGAAATACAGAACACATTCCAGAAAGTTCCTACTTTTAGTTTCTAGCCAAGTTTTGCCTCACCCACAAAAAAAAAAAACCCACCATTTTGATTTCTATAGCAACAAAAAATCTTAATGATCAAGTTATAACTTGAACTTTCATACTTTCTTGTAACAAAACGATGCCTGGCTTTCTCATGACATACCTTTTAAAATTCACTCATTGTATTGCATTCTCAGCAGTGCATTCTTTTTGGTTAATAGTAAAACAATTTGTTTATTCCTTCATTATTGAAAATTTGGATTGTTTTCAATTCGGAGATACTGTGAATGAAACTATCAAACATTGTGTACAAGTTTGGACATAGATCTTCATTTGGACTTCTACCTTCATTTTTCTTATGCACAACAAGGAATAGATTTCTGGGTGATAGGGTAAGCATATGTTTAAATTCCTGAAAAACTTTCAAAGCTTTTCAAAGTATTTGTATCATTCACATTCTGTCAACAACATGCAAGTATAGTTCCACACTCATTGTCATTTGTACCATCAGTTTTTCAATGTTAGCTATTCTAAATGGTAATGGTACTTCATTGTGATTTTAACTTGCTTTTATCTCATGAGTAATAAAAGTGACAATGTATTTCATAAACTTGCTGTCATTTGTGTATTTCTTGTGTGAGTGTCCCTAGCCCTTTGTCCAGTTTTTAAATGGTCTTTTAATTATTGGTCTATACTTCTTAAAACATTTAAAATGCAATTCCTTTGTCAGAAGGGTGTATTACGAATATTTCTGGAATGTGTCTTGTCTTTTCATTTGCAAAGCTTGTCTTTTGAAAAATAGAAGTTTTTCACTTGATGAAGTACAAGTGAAAAGTGTTGTTTTTCCTTTAAGGTTAATTCTTTGGTATATTGCCTTTGACTCTACGCAGTTTGCTAGGCCATCTCATTTTTATTTCCTAAAAATTTGTCCAGTTTTTAATGCTTATGTCTATCATTCATCTCAAATTAACTTTTTAAGCAGAAAAAATTGGAATCAAGTTCACATTTTTCTATGTTTATCTAGTGTTTCAGCACCATGTACTGAAAATTTCTTTACTCCGTTGAATTACCTAGGTGCTTGAGCAACTACCTATGGTTGTACTTTACACTGTTTCTTAAATGTATCTATATTTATGCCAAATCACACTCCCTTTATTACCATAAGTTTATAATAAATCTTGAAATCAGGTAATATGAGTCCTCTAGCTTTATCCTTCTTCACCAAAATTTCTTTGGATATAATCAGTCCTTCACAATTCATATTATTTTAGAACCAAAAAACTAAAAGTTTTTATTGAATTTATGTTGACTCTATGATCTATAATTTTTGAGTATATTTTACTATAGATATTAGTTATGTAGATTTGAGTAAAAGTGTAGTTTAATTCTTTGGCACCCTTAGCTAATTTTCTCTTTTATTGATATTCTTTTTGTCTGATATTTTAAAAGAAATTGAAGATTGTACATTTATCTATATTTTCTTCTAGTACTGTCACTTTGCTTAATATATTTTGAAATGGTTAGCAACTGATCCATGGTTCATTTTTTAAATGGCTCTTTTCCCATAAAATATTTCTTCCTTATAACTGGCGCACTCTTTTTCTAATCTGCACTTTGTCTAATATTCATTAATCATACTAGTTTTTAGATGCTTGCTGATGGCACAGTAAGTTCATCTCATTCTTTGATTTTTAACAGCATTTGACAGGGTTTTGGTTTTTTTCACCAATCTGACAATACACATCTCTTACTTGGAGTCTTTAATCATTTTATATTTGATGGAATTATTGTTTTACTTGGGATTTTTCTATAGAATCACATTTTCTACTCTCTAAGTTATAGCTTTATCATTGTTTTTCTTTTCATTCAATCATTATTATTATTGTTTTAATTGCATTTGCTCTGCTGGCTTAAAAGCCATGCCTCTTTGAACAATCATTTATATTTTCTGTAGGAATACAATATGCATTCTTTACTTATCACAGTCTGCACAGTAATTATTATTTTTCTACTTTATGTAAAATATAAAAATCTTACAACAATATAATTCCATTTACTTATGCAACTTTTCATGTATTTTACACTGATGCATTATATAATACATATAATGCAATGCTATTATTTACATTTTGTTTTCTTATAAAGAAATAAAATATGTATTAAATATTTATAATTTCAGATGTTGTTCCTTGCTATTTGTGAATCGGACTCTCTTATCATTTATCTCAAGCTTAAAGAGCTTTATCTTTTTTTAACTTTGCCACAGAATTAACTAAAAACTTTTATTTTAAGGTTTGCATAATCACATTTTTCTTAAATTAATCTCTGTTCAAGGTATAAAGCCACAGCACATGTAAATTCAGCAAGTAATTTAAAACTGCAATTCTAGTGACAGGAAATCATTTAGAACTATGGTACACAACTGTAGGGTTTCTTAAAGATAATGAAGACTAATACCACCTAATAATACATTCTAATACTACCTCACAACACCTTGTAAAGCAATCTCACAAAAGTTATTATTAAGTCTTTGGCATTTCTTACAGTGCAGTTTTGCTGGAGTGGATTTCTTTAGCTTTTCTCCTAAATTGTATTATATCATGACTTTTGAAGGATATTTTTAACTTGGCAAAGCATGCTAAATTATAACATGACCTTTCTATTCTGTCAAAAATTTTAAAGTGAACCCTATTGTCCTTCTGAACTTCCTTATTACAGATGAAAGGTTAACCATAATTCTTACTGAGTACAATACAAATGTGTATATGTGTAATGTTTCCTTTTATTAACTACTTTGGAGACTTTATCTTTAATAATTGGTAGTTTGACTGTTATGTGTGACTTCTTTGTGTTTATTGTACTTTGGGTTTCACAATTTCTCAAATCAGGAAGTTGATTTTTCTTCATGACAGTGGAAATTTTTCTGTCATTATTTCCTCAAATAGTATTTGTTTTTCAATTCTCTTCTTCCTATCCATTTTATATTCTATCACATGTCACTGAGATTTTCAAAAAAAATTTCAATATTTCCCTTCTAAAGTATTTAACATTTTTATTAATTTCTGTTCATGTTCATGAGCTTCAGTACTCAATCCATTAGTAGGTTTATCCACACAATTATTTATTTCCCATATTGTTCTTTTAAGTTTTAGAATTTTTTTTTTTAAGAAATATAAGCTTAGATCTTTATTTAGCTTATCTCTATGGGCCAGCCTTTTACAAAACATCTTTTATTAGCATATAGATGAAGTAGATAAATGTGATTTCTTCCATAACTGTTGGATGGGGAAAACCCTGGAACATTAAAATAGTGATAAGGGACAATGAGAATTTCCTCTTTTCTGTTAATTTCTTCATTAGAAATTTATGTAAGATGTGTATTTTGTGGGTTTTTTTTTGTTACCTTTAATTCTGAGTTTCCATTTCTATACTCATGTCATTTAAAAGTTTTCTTCAAATACCTGAACATATTTACAATAGAAATTTTCAGTCCTTGCTGTTCAATATCTTCATCATCTTGAAGTTTGTTTCTATTGATTCCATTTTCTGCTTATGTACGGATCACTTTCTGAACATTGTGTTGCTTCTTTGATGAAATAATAAATTTTTATTTCATTCTGTATATCACGGAGTAGAGTCCTACAAAGTCTGAATTATGCTGTCTGCCAAAGGGCTCCAGCAGACAGTTATGCTGATGGCAGGAGCTCCGCATTCTGCTAGATACAGCTTTGTGTTTTGTACAGATCTTCCATTTTATTTTCTTAGTTTGTATGT
>PVHY01010440.1:0-18170 GCA_004024945.1 Uropsilus gracilis
CTATCTCTTTCTTTCTTTCTTTCTTTCTTTCTTTCTTTCTTTCTTTCTTTCTTTCTTTCTTTCTTTCTTTCTTTCTTTCTTTCTTTCTTTCTTTCTTTCTTTCTTTCTTTCTTTCTTTCTTTGTAGACAAAGAGATACTAGGCAAATGCAAATAAAGAACAGGCCATAACTCAGACTAAAGTGTGTGAAAAAGAGCAAAGAATCAACTTCACAAAACTAAAGAGAACAATTCTAATAAAGGCACAAAATATAAGCACATGCACAATAACACAGCATCACATTTTAGAGGACAGAAGAAAATGATGAAAGTAAATCCATAAAACTCACCAAAAAATTGAAAAAGTCCATCTCTCTATTCCTTACTCACCATTTTAAAAGGGTTTAATGCATATATTTAATAAAATAGGCCTTTAGTATAGATTTATATCAACTTTGAATGTCTTAAGTATTATAAACTTTAGAAACATTACTGTAAATTAGATCATGAAGAAAAATTTAATACTTCTCAAAAATAAATGAAATAATATTTTCTGGTTAATGTGAAATGAAACATTTATCTGAAGGTTGTGATCCTATTCCTCTAAATCATATACAGGGTTGTTTTATAGATTAAGACTCTTTAAAAATGCACCTTTGCATTTCTTTCTTAAAATTTCTCTTACAACTAACTGAGGTGGGTTAGAGGAAAGCTTTGAATGGGAAACGATCTAAAATTTGAAGTCATGTTGTTGATAGCTGTTTGGACATTTGGCTCATTGTATCTAAAAGCCAATAGAGTGGTTCATAAAACTGATTGCAGAGCACAATTCAGAACTAATAAAACAAATTGACTATTGATGATGTGCACAGGGCAAATCCAATTACATTTCACAAAGCTTTATATTGCTCTGCTTCTCCGTTAACATTTCCTATTTATTTATTTCAATTTAGTGTGTAAATAAAACACTCCAAAAAGATACTATGTGGATAAAGGGGTTATATGGTCATTAGACTCAGAAGCCACAAGTGAAATTATGAGTCTACACTGCATATCCCTGTATCCAGATTCTTCATTTAACTCTTTCAAATTCAAGGCTTTCAAAGCATAGCCTTCTTTAAGAAGTACACAAATTTGCAAATGTTTTGTAAACTATTGAATGCATCACATGTGCGTGAATTAGTATTAACTTAAACTCTGTTTCTTCCTAATGACATTTTGGAAGAAAAGAATGGATTTTCTTATCACATTACTCCCAGCATTTCAGCATAACTGCACGTGATTGTGAAGACAATATTTTACCTTTCATTGTACCTCTGCTACCTGCTGCAAGGATGACAAATGCCACAGGGATGACAATGCTACCGTTTGGAACCGAGGAGTATAATTAGCAGCTACACACAAAATGCGTTAATGACAGCCCCTTCCGAACGCTTACACCTGCCGGACACCGTAATAATGAGGCTCGTCTGTTACTTGCTCATGGATCAAATGTCCCACTGGGGCTTGAAAAATATGTGCTTCAGTTGTCATCACAGCCGTGGCGCAACCCCACAAGTGGGATCAGGGACATTGTAAAATATTCAGCATCTGCCACTTCACCAAGCAACATTTTGCTTTATTTAATTCCATAGGCTTATTTGCATCCTCTTAATTTTCTTATGCAAGGGATTAATCATTCATGAAAATAATAATTACAAAACTCATTTAAAAGCTTGAAAAAAGCAGACTCCTTTTGATGGGCATGACTTCTAAAAGAGGAGAAAAAACTGAACGTTATGCATAAAGGCACTTCAAAGAAGGATGTTCTAAAATTGGGATGGCATCATTTTTATTTTTCCAATAAAAGTGGAGCATGCTGCTTATCATTTATACAGTTGCAGGTGAAGAGAAGACATTGTAAGTTGTTAGGGCCAATGTTGCCTTTTGAAAATAAGTAGAAATCTTTAGTGTAGGTAATTACTTTTTAGTCTATACTAGCAAAGTAAAACTTGATAGAATCAAAATGATTTAACACAATGCAAAATTGAAATAAATTTTGCAGCTCATTCTGCAAATTTCACAGCATATTTGTATTCATTTCAAAAAGTTGATCATTCAGCATATATATTTAAACTCCCACTTACATATGGAGAAACAGAAATGTCTTAGGATAAACTGATTTTTAGAAAATATTTCATTATATTAAGCCCACTTGGGCCTTCTTCCAATCTCCACTCTAGTCTGAAGCTGTCATCTGCAGGGTCATAAACTACTGTGAATGTCTCCTCTACTTAATGGTCAAGTGTCAGTGTTGGGAGAGGACCAGCATGTATCTGACAATCATATTCTCTAATTTTCTCCCTGGTTTTTTACCCCAACTCTGACACTCTTAACCAATCATGTTCCCTGGGTACACACCACCTCAAGGTCCTGTGACATGTTCAATTGATGATGATCCTATAATTCTTGCCATTTATTTGTTTGCAAAATAACATTTGCTTAAATGGTCATTTCAAGAAAATTTCCTCATTTCATCTTTACAAAAGTTACCAGAAGTAGATATTGTTACCTGTTGTACATTTAAGAGACTCTCAGAGCAAGTAGGCATTGTCAAAAAAATAGTAATGATGATTTTGCTCCATCTATTGAACTCAGACTCCAAGCTGGGAACTCAACAATACCTTTCTTAATCTCCACAAGAACTGTGGATTTAATGCTCTTGATGGGCCTCGTGCACAAAGTGGACATGGATCATCCCCAATGTCCCAGTTAGTCATCAGCAGAATCCCAGACCCCAAAGTAGAAGTTGTGGGATTTTCATAGAATATCTCATAAGTGTTTGGCTTCCTCTGTTTTAAGTCCTAAATTAGACATCAAAGGTGTAAACAATAGCAAAACAGTTTCTGCCATCAAAATATTTAAGCATGAAAAATAAAGAACTACACGTATAAAATAAATGAAATAAAAGTTTTCAATGGTTATCATGGATGAATGCATACCTCAAGACTTGTGGAGTAATAGAAATTAGAATTTGATTTGACTTTAATAGAGCCAAAGGAGAGTTTAGAGAAATTTAATCCCTAATGTTGACAATTGGATATGTATTAGCACTCTAGGGCATCAGCTTAGAAGCAAGAATAGAATTCTCTGCACAAAACTGAAGAATTGTGAAATAGACTTGAAATTATCTGAAATTACAAACTCATCTGTGTATTTTGTCTCTTGACCATGGAGGGAGAAAGTAAGTTACACTAGAATGATCTAGAAAGCTAAAGGGTAGGGACCAAGGCCGGGCACGGTGGCTCGTGCTTGTAGGCTTCAGCCTATGAAGCGGCAGGGGCTAGGGATCGCGGTTGGAGTCCCGCCTGGGGCCCGTAGTGAGACCTAGTTCCAAAAATTAGCTGGGTGTGGTGGCGCATGCCTGTAATCCCAGCTACCTGGGAAGCTGAGGCTGGGGATTGCTTGAGTCTGTGGTACCCTGGGCAACAAGAGCCTGCGGTTCCATGGGCAAAAGCAGCAAGACCCAGTTTTCAAAACAAATAAATAAATAAATAAATAAATAAATAAATAAATAAATAAATAAATAAATAAATAAATAAATAAATAAATAAATAAATAAACAAACAAACAAACAAACAAACAAATAAATAAATAAATAGATAGATAGATAAATAGATAAATAAATAAATAGATGAATAGATAAATAGATAAATAAATAAATAAATAAATAAATAAATAAATAAATAAATAAATAAATAAATAAATAAATAAATAAATAAATAAATAAAGGGTAGGGACCAGATGGTAAAGAATGTTCTCTACTAGAACCAGAGCTTAAGGAATATTCCTGGGGACTCATTGGGAAGGTTTAAGAAAACAAAACAACATGACTCATTTAATATCATTTCTTGATATTAACTGAGCCTAATTATGGAAGAGATACATTAAGTTACTTTCTAGGGAATCAGAAATAACAAAAGCACAGAGCTCATGAGTTTATTTCTGATCTGCATTTTTTTCTTAACATTTGCATAAAGTGAAGATAATACTGTGAGGGACAGGTTAGAGGCAAGGTTGTCAATCTGAAGTCATTAAGGCTTCAAATAATATGGAATAGAAAATCTGAAGTCATTAAGGCTTCAAATAATATGGAATAGAAGTTAAACATTATTAGAGGGGAGGAAAAGAAAGATATGAAGATGTGCGGTATTGAAATTAGCAGGACTAGTGACTGATAGATTCTGAGGATATGTGAAAATGGAAAGTCTTTTCAGTAGATCTGTCTCAATACAGGTTTATCTCTATTCTTTATATATTTCTAATTTGACTTTTAAAACATATTGAAATGGATGGATAGAGACACAGACTCGCCTGACAAATTACTAAAGATTTTCTTTCTCCAGGTAGATATTGATACGTTAATTCATAATGAGAGTGTAATTGCTTCAATAGCTAAAAATATAAATTTCAAGAACAACAACAACAAAAATGGAGAAGGGGCGGCTGAATTATACCGAGAAGTTAATCCTGCTCCAGTGCCTAATTCTGTTTTGACTATTTGGAATCTTGCTTAGCATGTGAGCACCTTAGTTCTATTTTAAAAATCGAAGTAATAATAACAGACTTAAAGAATTGTTGACTTGAGGAGAACTCTAACACTTCTAGGAGGTGTTACTAAGGTCTAGAAAAGGTGGAAGAACCTGGTGACTTTGCTCACTTCGATTCATTGCACTTGGCTTCTTGCTAATTACGTTTTTTAACACAGTCATCCATATTCCATTTACTATGCCTTTCCACTCTGTTCTCTAAACCTAATCTCTAAGCTTAAATACGAGCTACTGTGGTTTTCTCCTTATTTGTTTTTCGGTGTAAATGACAGTGGAAAATGTAACACCATCGCATCCACTCGCTTCTTCCTCTTTCAAGCTCTGTCCACCACACAAGAAGTTCAGGTTCAATTCCATGCTCTGGTTTCTATGTGCAACACCCTGACTAGGTTTTCCATTTCTTCAATCCCGTAACCAACCTTGATTGTCTACATGTGAATTTTCTTTAGAAAAGTTAGAGAAACTCTTTGATTTGAATTGCCTCACCTTCTCTCTCTTTTAACTTATTTATCAAACTGTTGTTTCTGCTCTTTGTTTCAGAGAAAGAAATCTTCCAGCTTCACCTCAAAAACTGGCCTATTATTATAGATCTGTGATCTTTTAATCCCTTGCCTCCATTGAAATATTATTTTCTTTTTCATTTTGAGCATCTCCTTTTCCCTATGGATATCTTTCCTTAGACTACAAAAAAAAAATGTTTCATACACTCAGGAGTTCCTTTTTTAAGACTCTTTACCTAATTTTTATTGTAATAACACAGGTTTAAAAGTTATATAGGATTCAGTTTGAACCACATTTTAATTTGACATCTGTATATCATTATGTTCATCATCAAAAGTCTAGTATCCCTCCTCTACATAATACTTTATTCCAGTTTTGATCACTTTGTCTCCCTTCCCTTCATTGCCAAATGCTTCTAAAATATACACCACATAAGTTAATTCCTTTGTACTTCTCAATGGACTTTTATCTCATATTCTCTCTTCACACTTTTTGTCTTTTTGTTGTTTACCAAATCTAGCTGTCAGCCTCTATGTTGTTGTTTTGCTTTGTTCTTTTTATTCTATGACAAATTCTATGTCTATTCTATGACAAAGGTCTAAAAGGCATTTGAAAAGTATTGCCTATACTGTTGATTTGAACAATTTTATGATATAATGAAAATATCATTAAATACAATTTCTCCACCATTGAAGAAAAATTTTGTGAGAAACTTGTTTTCTCAGTACTTTGCATACATTTTATATATATAATTATTTTTATGTATGTCTATATCCACTGTTCTATCTATAAATCTATTCTATAGTTATATGCATTTGTATTTAAATTCATATATATGTATATGCACACCTGAATTTAAATAGTATTACAGTTGTACATTTTGGATAACCATCTTATCCTTTTGGTCAGTTGTAATGTAACCAGTTCTTGTCACCAAGTAGGGCAACCCGCCTGTTTGTGATTGTCTTGCAAGCATCAGGTTCACCAATCTGCGTAGGTTTTTTTATTGGTTCTAGCAGTCACACAGACACATCAGGCAGGGCCAGGATAGGGCGGGGGGTGGGTGTGGTTGGGAGGCAGGTGAACCTCCAATTCCCTGGCCCAGGAATCTTCATGCTTTCTCTGCTCTCTCTCTCTCCCTCTCTCTCTCTCTCTCTCTCTCTCTCTCTCTCTCTCTCTCTCTCTCTCTCTCTCTCTCTCTCTCTCTCTCTCTCTCTCTTTCCCCCTCCCTCCTCTCTCTGCATTCTTTCATTCTCTCCCTCATACTCTTAGTCTCTGGTGCTATTGCTGTCTTGTGCTCTCTGAGCTCCATTATACCCTCTCTCCTAGACCCAGATAAGCATACTTATACATGTGAATACCCACAGGGCCTCACAATACCCCAGGTGCTGGTTGCAGGCTATGGGAGGGAAAAGACTAACTTGCCTACCCTACAATAATCCAAAGATAAATCAGTAAATATTCTATCTATCTATCTATCATCTATCTATCTATCTATCTATCTATCTATCTAATCTATCTATCTATCTATCTATCTATCTATCTATCTATCTATCTATCTATCTATCTATCTATTTATCTATCTATCTCTACTATCCATCTATCCATCTATCTCTATCTATCCATCCATCCATCCATCCATCCATCTATCTCTATCTATCTATCTATCTATCTATCTATCTATTTATATCTAGCTATATGTATACATGAAAAAGTATAATACATATACTTTTTGTCTACAACTTAACTTCAACTACTTATTCATTCAAACTAAGATGTTTTCCTAATTACAAAATATCCTTTCTTTGCAAAAATTTAAAAATAAACTCCAAAGATTATACTAGTAGGACCTCAAATTTTAATACACACCTGTAAAAATAAAAAGCATTCCATTAATATCATTCTAAAAATATTAATAATATTTATTCTAACAACTACTCCATAAGCAAAGATGCAGAAGTGTTACCAAAATTGTTTTGTGATATCACTTAAACATGATCCAGACTATCCTTTAGATTCAATGCATTCAGAATCATTACACATGCTCAGGATATAGATCGGCTACCTATGCTCTGAACTACTGGATAACAGCCAATTATAAATTCCACCTGCACTCAAGGGGCAGAGATCACACAGGGGCAGAAACAGTGGAGATGTGGCTCACCTCCACCAGAAGAACACCCATTACAATTATCTTTCATGTAAGAGAGGGTACTAGTAGTAATGAGACTAGACTGCATATGTTCATTTGTTTTTGCATTTTCATACTTATTTTTATTAATTCCATCCATTTGTATGACTTGGAGCTTGGCATTCTAAGTATTATCCAGTCTAATTCAAATCAAAATCTCCAAATTAGGTCCAGTTTTTTCACATTGTCAATTATTTATCACTATTTAGATGTTTTATGATGTCTAATTATAATATGCCAAAACATTAAGATGGCTTCTCTTTATCAACTTTTGCTTATCTTAAAAGACACATTTTGCTGCATCTACCATCTCTCTTGATGACCCAAGATAATTATATTTTCTTCTCTACTGCACACCAACATGCAGATTTTAAGTTCCACACATTCTTCTCTTAGAGACTGTCTAGAATATCCTCCTCTTTATTCTTTCAATTATTTCCACAATTCATTCTGTTTAAACTACATTTCTATCTAAACTGAACATATTTCTATCAGATCACTTTTCCTCCTTTCTATTATAATCCTCTTTAAATGTACTTTACCCAATGGTGAAGATTAATATTGTTAAACACTGATAAAAAATTATATTAAACTGTTCCAGACCCATTAATAGATTCCTGTTACCTACAGGGTATCGTTCCTCTCTTGAGTCTCATAAAAACAGCCCTTTTTAATCCCTTTCCATTCCACCTTTTCAGGTTTTTATCTTGCTATGTTGGTTCAATCACCTCACAAAAGTCTGCATAATAGATTACTTTTTATTCTGCAAAATTATCACATATGCTCCTATGTTTAGGTGCTTGCTGTTGTAACATTATCTTCACCTACTCTTAGCAAGGAACTTTTCTCTTACTAAAATGTAACATTTTATCTGGACTGCTCTTATATTATATAGCAATCATGCCATTTAGCTCAGTTTATGTGTGTCTTTTTTCTCCTCCACTTATTTAGAAGAGTCAGCATTCCTAAAGTTTGACAGCACCCATGATGCCTAGTACAGTGTCTGGCAACTAGTGTCAACTGGCTGTGTATCTATTGAATTAATAATGTGTTAATTAATGAGTTTCTTACAATAATGCCAGAAACAAACCCATTACAAATGTATGAAGCAGATATTAAGTTCAAAATGTATGAAAAACATCTAAATAATATATTTTGCTTATGATGTGCCTTTATGCCTATACATTAACACATTCTAAATATAATAGCAAATCAAAAATACATCATCAAATTCTCCCTTGCAGCAGCATCTTCATAATTACTTCTTTGGTTTTCATGGAAGTTTTCAGAATAAAACAAAATGATTCTTTATGTAGATCCCCAAGAATACTGGAGACCAACTGGTTGCGTAAAATGTAAACAGAAAATACAAGCAATTTGCAGAAGGGTATTTAGCTCACCTACCATTCAAAATCTGGTTTAGTATATCAATTCTTAACTGTAAAATGAAACATTAAAATTTACCTTTCTCAAGGGTTAGAAGTTTAAATTGTGTCATAAAGAGAAAAAAACACAACTTTCCTTACTGCCACAGAGTTCTGCAATGGAACTCCATGCTGGTGTACCTTTAATAATGTAACGTGCAGTGAAATATCCACATACGGAAACTTTATGTCATTTACTGCCTTATAAAACTGTAAGTGCCCTCTTAAAGTCAGTATATTCTGACACATTGCTACCCACACATCTCATGCTGAAATCCACAGGAGTTGGGCATTAAAAATTGAAAGCAGAATGCAGTTTGCTCAAATTGGATAATTGGAAGCTAGTGAAACATCTCAAATATGGGTGTAATAACAAGTTGGCTGCTGGCAAAACACAAGCAATCTGGGTGCTGTATTTAAATTTTTAACTGACCCTTTGGCAGAATGAATCATGAAAATGTAACCTTCTAAGATAAAAAGCTCTGTTTCTCCAAACTTGTGCAGTTGAAAGACTATCAACAATCTGCTCTAGCAACATTACCTTGAAAAAAATAAAAGATTTTAAAAGATTTTCAGAGCAATAGTCTTATATATTCTTTATGGTAACTGGTAGTCTTTAGGGTACCTGGGAAAATGTATCAAATATCATAAAAACTTCCTATAAATTACAGTAGATCAGTATGGTTGTAGCTACCGGGACATAGGTAGAACCATCGACACTTCTGCAAAATGTCATCTATTTCTTTCTCATTAAGGGACTACTAGAATTCACTTTCCAAATCAAAATAATTCATAAACAATGAGTTATGTCTCAAAATTAGGGGCAGTTCTTCTATACGCTAAGTGTATCCATATTGCCTGGTTAATGCCTGAATGTTCTCTGCTAGAGCTTTATTCCTGCATGGTAGTTGGTGTTTAGATATTAATAATTCTGGCAAAGTATGTTTACCTAGTAGAGAAAGGTGCTTGTCACAAACAAGAGCATAGTAGATAGGTTCCCAGACATAAGGGTGAGAAGGCTCTAACGACTATAGTCTACATGGGACAACCTTGAAATGGCTGATTGAACATGATCTGGAGCAGGTATGACCCCATGTGCCTAGATGTTGCCTACATCTGAGCAAGTATACTTATGGGAAACAAGTTATTTTAGATGTGTGCAGACTAGTTAAGATCGCACTGTTGAGTCTCATCACTTTAAACATATTTATAAAAAGGAAATAAAATTTGAGGCATAAATAAAATCATACTTTGTATGCCAGTCTGAAAATGAAAATAATTGTATTGTGTGACAATAACATAGTGATGGAGTGGCTAAAGAAATGACATTGGTAATCATTTGGTTACTCATACTGGTTTTATAAGAGTTTGTCATTGTTGAAAGTTTTTAAAATATAAAGTTTTTAAATTCAATGATTGTTTCAGCAATGCAATATTGAAAAAATTAACTACTAAAATTAGCATCTTGTCTAGATTACAGGAAAACTGAAATGCAGAGGATGCTAAGGAAAAAAATTAAATGTAGTATTTTAAATAAACATTACAAATTTGTCTAGGTTAATACATAGTTTGCCCTATCTTTCAGTACATCCAAAAAATTAAAAGGTGTCAATAAATAATAATTAGTTCTTACCCACAGATCTGACTATGCTATTGAATTCACTGAGAAGCAAAATAACATTTATCAAAGAAGCAGAAACTTAAGCTCTGAAATATTTGTTTCCATGGGCATAATCCAAGAGATAAGTAAAACCTCTTGGACAGAGTATCTGAGGAACAAGGGCCTCTGTCTCTTGCACCTGCATCTGTAACATCACATCTCTCTTTTCCATCACACTGATGTTATCCTGCAGCTCACTCAACTCCCAGCTTAGGGGTCTCCTGGAATCCTTCTGACGTGGGTTCCCAGTGACCCCAGTGGTCAGTTCATTAATGCGTGCCTCCACTATGCTGCACTCACAACAGTCATCTGCAGTTCCACTCTTTACCTTTTTGAGACAATGGCTGCTATCATGCAGAGATGAAAAAGAAACCCTGTGCTTGTTTCCTGCCTTTACTGCCCAAACTTTTCAGTCATATGTTGACTACTTATTCTCTCTTTGATCTCAGTGAATTTCAAACCTGTTTGTTTGACACCCGTTTCTCAGATCTCTGTCTCAGCACAGTTTTCTTAATTGCCCCAAGGACATCCTGCCTTTAACATCTATAGGTTTGAAAGCACTTTCTTGCCCAAATCCCAACTCGTGCATTTGCCCTGAAGTCTGGGAAAACTTCTATTGATGCTTGTTAATTCTCTTCCAAACCATGTTTCACCTAACATCCACATAACTCTACATTCACAATTCTGAAAGCTATGTCTATAAAGACAAAATCCAGATAACTTTTCTTGCCACACTTAACGTGGCATTTGCTTCCCCCTCATTAAATTGCATCTAAGTTGGTTGACACACTTCCCACCACATGCGTGACTACGCTTCTGTGTCCTCACAATTGTCTCGTGGGTTCCCCCCACCCAGGAATATCACCATTGCCACTACCCTTCATTCTCATTCTTGAGCCCAGCAAGATGTTTCAAACCTTGGATTCCACACACATTTTTTTTTCCTTACCAAAACTTTCCCCCAGCATTTTTGTTAATGACTTTTTAAAATTATGTTCTCACTTTACATGGCACTTTTTCAAACAAGGTTCTTATTATCACTGAATTTAAATTAGATTCTTGCTCCAACGATACTTCCTTAAATTTTATCATCCTATTTCTTCTGAATTTGTTTTTATATTTATTTTCACCTTATCTCCTTTCTCCCCATACTCTCAATGTCAAGAAAGCAAAGTCCTCTCTCAGTCTGGTTTCACTATTGCAACCTGAGTTTATTTAACAATATCAGGTGGTGGTAAACAATAAACAGTTTTTGAATGAATGAATGTATGGATACTATTGAAAAGGTAATTTATTTTTAAATAGGTTTTATTTTAATTAAAAAGGGCAATGTGTATTTCAAAGCCAAGTTGCACCACTTGAAATATTTACATTTAACTTTCAAATATAGCACAAAAAGAGCAGGATACCCCCTGCCTACAAGGAGACAGATTTTTTTTGGCCTTATTTCACCTTCATTCCATTATATAAAATAAACATTATGAGGTTACTGGATTTGTTTCATATGTTCCCAGTCCTTTGCTATTATCCAGTTATGAATAAGCTAGTTTACAATTACTGTTTTTATGCATCTCCTATCATAACTTTTCTTAGCCCAGACATATTGGTTAAGATATTTATCATCTCTTAGCAGGAACTTTTATGTATTTTTATTTTCTTTAGAATTACTGCAGTGGGCCAATTTGAAGTGCAGCCGTAAAAATGTGTTACTCTACAGTTGAAGTGAGGAAGCTGTTACTTATAAATAGGAAGGGCTTGTTTTGAATTAGCATATACCATCTTATCCCCTTGTGGAAAAGAATCTATGAGATAATGGGAAACTGACTCCGCTCATTTAATTTATTCAAAGCTTGGTATTAATACATCATACTGTTGCTGGAAAAGAAAGTGCAATTCCTAACTTCTTGTTACCCTCACTTGCTTGCACAGAGTCAAGTCTCTCCCATTCTCATGTTCCTTATGTTTCCATGCATTACAGGATCTGCAGCAAACACCTCTTGCCTCACCTCACAGCAAATTTCATACAACTGGCATTTCCCACTCAAAGCTTATCCTGTTTTTCAATGATTATATTTTTAGTTACCAATATGTCCCTCAAAACTCACACTCTAGACCCTCCAGAGAGACTAAAATGACCTTCCTACAAAAGGTCAACAGCCTTCATAGCATTCAGTATCATGAGACAAGAATTTTTTTTCAGAAAGAATTGTTGAGCCATAGCTCTTACTCCAGGATTCCTAAATCTGAATCAGAATTTTAGTAAACACCCACAATGAGCATATGTACCTTAAGGTTTGAGTTAGATGATTCTGTTTCAATCCCATGCATACATTCTCCAATGGGTTTTCCGGAATCAGTTATGCATAGAGCTGCAGTAGGCTTCCTCTTCAAACATCTCTCTTGAGATTTCATGAATTAGCCTGTTCTCTAGTGACACTTAACGTTTGTGATGTCCCCACTCTTTGGAAGTAGCTCTGCACCCATTTTTTTGTTTATAGACAATGCTACGGAATGTTTAGAAGTATAGGTGTTGGCATTAGAGAGAAATGGATCCAATTCACCGCCAAACATATAAATAGTTACGGTTCTTGAGAAAATGGCTTGACTTCTCTGAGCAGTCATCCAATTACAGAGATAATTGTAGCACTTACCCTACAGAGCTGTTACCTGGGCGAAATAAAGCAATGTAAAGAAGGCACAAGGCAGTCAGTCTCTGGCCGAGAATAAGCATACCATACTTAAGGCAATGCTATCACAACCTTAAGAAAGGCCTGGCTTCCTTCTTTTTGATTTGCTTTACTTTTTCTTAATTTATTTTTCAAAAATATTTTGTGGGTACAATTTCTTTTTTTGTATCATTATCTACCCCAGGATTCGCCCACCACCTTATCACCTGTGAACCATCTTCTTAATCTTTTGTTCTCCTCCTACTACCAATTTTCCCCTTCTCCCACTCTCATGCTTTATGCTCCAATTTTGCTGAAGGTCAGTTTTAATTTTTTCTTGTGTGTTGTTTGTTTGTTTTCCCTTTACCCCTCATATAAGTGAGAACATCTATTATTTCTCTTTTTCTTTCTGGCTTATTTCTGCTAGCGTGATTCCTTCTAGCTCCATCCATGTTGCTGCAAATGACATGTTTGTCTATTTTGATTGATGAATAATATTCTATTATGTACAAATACCACAGTTTTCTGTACCATTTATCTGTTTGGGGGCATTTGGGTTGTTTCCAGATCCTGGCTACTGTAAATAACACTGCAATAAATATCCACGTACAGGTGTCTTTATGGATTAGAGCTTTTGTTACCTTTGGGTAGATTCCCAGCAGTGGAATTGCTGCATTGAATGGTAGTTCCATTTTCAGTCGTTTAAGGGTCCTCTACATAACCTTCCATAGGGTCTGAGCCAGTTTGCATTCCCACCAGCAGTGTAAAAGTACTCTTCCTTCTTTTTGAATTAAAACCCATTGGATGAAACGGACTTTCCCACTTCCATGCATTGTTTAGATTTCCTTCATGCTTTTTATATGCATTCTTAATTTTTATAACAAAGTTTTTCCATTAGCATTGACTTAAGAAACCTTTTCTCATTAAAATTTTAAGTTTAATATGGGCAGCCACGTATCCGGTGGTGGTAGAGTGTATTCCAAAGAAATTCTGTACAAAGTGACTGGCTAAAGATAATGACGATTAAGGATAACCAGAGAACCCACTAGTGGCTGAATCTCTCCCTCCCTCCCATGCTTACTAGCACTTTCTCAGCAGAAGAGTGTTCTTGCTTGGAGCAGCACTGTGATCACTCTTAAGCACATGTTCCTGACTTTGGAGGTGACAAGTGACACTGTTCTGGTCAATCTCCTTCTCCCAGGAGCAAGATGCCTTCATTGCCTCATGTTTTCCACCTGCTTTCAATGTAGACAAAAGACATACATGTTATCTTACCAAAATATTCATGCAGATGTGAGTCTCCTGGAAAAGAGAAATAAGTAGAAAGACAGGTGCTGAAATTCTGGCAAACTGAGAGTACCACATGACTAATTATGAACTGAAAATGTATACTTCCTGGAAGATGAGAGGGTGTTTTTCCCCCTTAAACCACCATTGTAAGAATTCAAATAAAAGTCAACAAAGTTGGGGTAATCAATGACTTGTCCAAAATATATTTAAAATACTGAAGCTACTTTATGGAAAATAAGATTAAATTAAGGATACCATTCCTGTGATCCCACCTTTGTCTACACAATACTGAAAATACTTCAGAGTTAATATGAATAAGAGAATATTTTCTATATTTATTCACCTTGTGAATTAAGCACTTAATCAGGTACTTTAATTTTCTTTAAGAATGCTTCATTTGCTAGATGAAAATAATAAAAATAGTTCTTCAAAACTTTTACTTTGGGGTCCATATTTTTTCCCCAAAGATCATCTTTGCTTTCATTTACTCTATGCTTTTAGGAAGAGAAGACTATTTAACATACCAGATATTAAAGAGATAGAAATAATCCATAATGCCCTAAAATCGTATGCAGGATTTAGTGTACGTGCTTATTTTTCTGTGGACTTTCTCCAGCTTTCACAGTTTTTCAAAATCCTGTTAAAAATAACTCTACTTAAATGAAGAGGTCATTACTTCAGAATCACTTCCATTTCTCAATATGACCTTTAGTTTTCAGATATAAAGTGACTAAACTATGTCAAGGAAACACACATTCTTTATGCCATTTTAGAACTCATTCTATCTCCATCTTCTGAAATATTCTTACTAACGTAAGAAAAAGACAGAAAGCTGAGAAACGTAGCTTCGGATGCAAACTCTTAATTTATACATATATAACATCAAAAACTTACTTTGCTGATTCTGCTCTCATTCATCCAAATTTAGACAGCAGTAATGAAAGCTGCAATTTTCCTTTGAAAATTACAAATCTGTGGCAATAATTGTATCTGCACCTACTCTCTGACTATTTTTGCAGCGTTCAAAAATATTCATATGGCTGGAGAGCAGGTGTTCGCTGTGGCATGTGCTTCATGGCCGCCTTCCCGTGCAAAACAAGAGCTCAGCAGCGTGTGAAAAGTACACGCAGGTGCACAGTGCGCGGGCTCCTCCAGCGCTGCTCTGGGAAGGAACCGCACTCAGATGAGTCCTCAGCTCTGCCAGGAGAGGCTCTAACTCTTTGTGATTTTGATAGACCGGGAAGGCCATTATTTCTCGTGTTCCCTTGCAGAGGGGGAAATTGACAATGAATGTATCTTTACTGGAAGATTTACTTTTGCATTTTCTTTGTGAAATAGTTTCCTGCTACTGTGGATTCTGGGAAAGCATAAGTGGCATGTCATCCCACAATGCCAGAAGGCTAGGCAGAAGCTATTTCAGTTTTATTGGATTGCAAGCTCCTGGAAGGCAACGCCTACAACCCCTTCAGATCATCTCTATGTTGGCTATGTTGTACTCAAGCAATACAATACACAGGTTTGCTGTGGCACTCAATATTAAATCATTGGTTGTCTGATGAAGTTGTGAGGATGAATACTGTACATCATATGCCAACAAAATCAAATGGCAGAAAAACTGCTATTTCTTCAATAGGACAAAAGATGCTCAGAAAAGCCCAAAGACTGGTTTAGGAAAAAAAAAAAAAAAGAACTGACCAGGTGATCTCAACATGAAAAGTATGAGCATTAAATAATAGTTATGATGTAACTATTTAATGGCAAATTATTACTAAATTACTGCAATATAAGATCAATATCAAAACATGCCACTTAGATGACATATTCTCAGAGCAAGTAATGGAGAGTCTGATTCAAGCTGCCTTTACAACCATGAAAATGAGTACATTTACAGAACAGATTCTCAATCCAGTGACTGAAGGTTGTCATCAAGAATTGAGACTCCTTGGACCATTTTGCTCTTCATCCTCATAGTGGGCTACATCACAGTCTAGTTCCCAGGCATGTCAGTAATGACTGACAGAAATACCTGGGAAGGTATAGGTACATGATGGTGGAGTGATAAAGGGGAGGTAAAGGCCTCTCTCTGGAATGAAGAAAACTCCCCTCCAAATATTCAGAAAATTCCCCATTGCTTCTTTGACCAGAGCATCATTTTATTTTATTTTTTAAATAAAACTGAAATATGGGAAATTATTTTTGTATGGTTGTTATTTACATTTATGTTTGACTTTTCAGTGACATGCAGCTCTGAAATAAGTTTTTGAGGTGGTAGTCAGTTCCCTGCGGTGCATGAGCTGCTGCTAAGGGATGTGGAGTTTTTAGTATGGGTAGATGAATGGAAACATGATTTGGTAAAAAACAGTTTTCAAGATAGCAAAAAAAAATCAGAGTGAAAGAGAATTTCTCCTCATGAAGTATTCAATTACAGAGAGAAAAATGATGAGGGTATGGAAGGAAAAATTCACAATGATTCAGCTAAAGCAAAACGAGGTTTTATAACTCTCCTGGCCAAAACAGATTTATTTTAAAAAGATGAAAAATGTTAAAACAAAAACAAAGACACCAGTCCAAGAAGAAAGCCCTGGAAATGAAAGAGGTGCTGCCAAATGGACACCCACATGGAGGTGAAAATTAGATGTGAGTGAATTAAGCATCGTCCTCCCTGCCTATTTCACATTATTTCCAGTCACTCCTGGTCTTTGTACCCAAAATGCATATATATAGAGAGAGAGAATATTTTCTTTTTCAGTTTTATCTGTGCAATTTTTGATTATTAATGACATTATTTTAAATGCTCATTTGTTTTTTAATAACATAGGATTTCTCCTCTCAGGTGTGGTCACCATAGTTTTCCCATGAGCAAAGCACCCACAGTCCTCCACTGTAGCCCATGATGCTCTCCTACACCCTGATTTCTCTCTTTCCTCTCTGATTCAACCTCTCCTTCTGGATATCTCAGGTTCATAGTCAGCTTTCAAGGGTCAATTTTAAAGTTTGTTTTCTGTGATCCTTTGCTTGCTTTCTCTATGTTCTACCTGTGAGTGAACCATCAGGTATTTATCTTTTTCTTTCTGAGACAAATCTTAAGACAATGTTTGGTCCAGTTAGTATCCAATAGGAATGTGTTTCTAGTGAATGGGATCCAGCTGAAGAATCTAGGTTTTAGACACTGGTCACACAGAACCAATTCTGTTTAATCTGGCATGAGATGCAGACTTTGCACACACACACACACACACACACACACACACACACACACACACACACACCCCTTTGCTTAATTCCTTTCTGTTTATGCCAATTCAGTGGCATAATCCATGAATCCATTTCCCTACCTTTTGTTTTAGTGTCTTCATTGAATCATAGTTTTCCACTCCCCCACAGATCCACAGAACACACCATATCTTGTAATTTTCATCCATTATGCGTTGGTGATAAAATTTAATTTTGAAAGATGCATCTTAAGGAAGGAGAATTTTAAAGATCAGGTCTTTAACATTCAACCGTATCACAAAACATGCCCAAAATTCTTTCCTCAAAGCATTCACTTGTTTATAACCTAGCTATTATTTAAGCAACACCTTCTTGCACTCTTAGCCACTATCAAATAGATAGGTATTATAAATTTTATAGTAGTGCTCCTAAACCTGACATTGCAATATGCAATGCACCCTCATAGTTCTCTACTTTATATATTATTTTTATGGTGAGAATTAAAGCTTTTATGAGGCTGTAATTTTTGACATTACCATCACTTCCTGGGAACTCAATGTTATCCTATTCTACCAAGAGCAAAGCAGGAGAAAAAACACATTTCCAAGGTCAAATGAATCTCCTGAATCTAGAAGTGAGAGAATCTGAGCAAAACAAAC
>PVHY01010440.1:18270-51965 GCA_004024945.1 Uropsilus gracilis
AAAAAAAAAAAAAAAAAAAAAAAAAAAAAAAAAAAAAAAAAAAAAAAAAAAAAAAAAAAACTAAAAACTAGACATTTGATTAAATGTATATTAACTGCATTAAAAAATAATCATACACTATGCCGTCTGTTTTTGACATGGCAATTTTTATTTACAAAAATTTCTCAAAATCAAAAAGCTAATGTTTGAAATCATATCTTATAAAATGAAAATATTTAAAAGTGATCAGCTGTATAAACTGAATCAAAGTAAATGAATTACAGGGATCACTAAATCCAGAAAAGCGATGCATATCAATGGGAAGGAACATTATTTATTATAAAAAATATGTAGTGTGTCTTAAGCCTGCACCTGGGTAATTTAAAGAGGGATTTATAGGATTCCTGTCCTGTAGGAATTTGAAACACAATAATAGAAACATGATGGAAGTCAACTTGGAGGAAGTTTTTGGCAACTTCAAATGAATATTCATCATGAAAATGTTGACTGCTAATATAGTAGGAAAATATTTGAAGATAGCTCTCTTTGTATTAGCAATTCACTAGAAATTTTAGGTTCATTTCATTGACTATTTTTGTATAAAATAACTAAAATAGAAGAGAAGCTGTTCCATCTCCATGTGAAGTGTTCAATAACATTCTATATCTGTTTCCATTTTAAAATTGACACCCTTAAAATGGTTGCCTTATAATATTCATTTTGTTAGGGATAGACTTAAATTATACTTTAATAACTGTTTTATTTTAGATAAAGTTCACATAATCTAGAATTCTCTGGCTTGCACATTTTAAAGTATATAAATCAATGGTTTTATAGTCTTCACAAAATCATATAAGTTTCAGAATACTTCCAATATCCCCCCACAGAAACCCTGCATGTTCAAATTCCCTCTTATGCCCAACCATGGATAATTGTTTATCTTCTATCTCCATAGATTTCCATACTGTGTAATGAAGTGAATCCTACAATATGTAGTGTTTGGAATCAGTTGACCCCAAAGTTCATTTCTATTTTGGTATGCCTCAGCATAATAAAACAAGTGTTTGTTGTTTTTATTTTCATACCTGAATAATATTTCATTGTAAGAATGTACCAATGAGCTTATTATTTATCATATGAACTTAACTTTTATTTTTATGAATACATCTACTATAAACATTCATGGACAAGTTTTGTGGGACAAGTTATATGTATTTTAGGTAATGTTTTGAAAGCCTGACCTATGATTACAGCTAATAAAATTTAATTTATATTTCTTTAGACTTTGGGAATCTTCACAATGAAATGACACTCAATTCCAACCTAACACATGTCAGAAGATACATCTCCCAATCACCTCTGTATCACTCTTGAGGACAATACAAGTCAGTCATATGTTTCCATATAGCAAAACTTCAGAGCTCTGACAGAACTCATATATGAAAGCAATTCTGAGTGTTTTCCCTATTTCACTTGTTTTTTATCTGATTATTTTATCTATTTTGGATCTTACTAAACAAGTATTTTTCACTTATGTCTGATCTTTTAACTGACTAACTCATTCACTCGTCCATCCATCCATCTATTCATTCCACAAACATTTATTTACCATTGTATTGCATGTATGCTATGTACATGCATCTGTGTCTCTGTGTGTGTGTGCCACAGGGATAATTCTAGGTAGGATGTAGGGGTCCACACTTATGATTCATTTAAGATTTCCCCCAGCTCTCTTTCTCCTTTGCATGGTTTTGTCAATATGGCAGCAAGTGTGAGTAAATTTGTCATCTATAGCACAACAAATTATCAAAATATTCTCTAAGGAGATGCCTTTGGTCCCGTCTTCACACATGAAATCTTAAGCTTTGTCTATTCCATATTAAAATATTTCCTTCATCCTACACCTAGGCCATCTCCAGAATGGCTCTTCCTCTTAAATATTGAAATATAGATTAATTGATTTCAGTTTTCTTACCTATGCTGTGTCCACTTTCCAATGATAGGTTCCTTTCCATTTATAGGTATCTGTTCACATCTGATAACTCTTCATTGACTGATTTTTTTATACTTCAATTTGAGCTTTATTCATGAGTAACATGTTCCTTTTGAAAAAAAATTGTGAGATTTTCATGGAGTGGTCTATATTTTTTAATTATAAACTGAATTTAGAACAATGCTTCCTTTCTCATGGATTCCAAGAGAAATAAGAAATTAATTTATCTACATTTATCATATCTTTGACCCCTGACATTAAATCAGCATCATTTGTATAAATGCTAAGGTCATTATAAAAATGATTCATATGGACTATATAAACTATGAGTATTTGTGAACTACGCCAAGAATTATACCCCATTTGGTCAATTTTGATTACAGGAGTTGTTTATTGTCCTCAGGCCCTAGGCTTCTTTTATTATTAGATATAGGTCATCACACTCTCTGGATCACTTGCCACCCAGCTGTCAGTCGGTGCTGGCTCAGGACCCTGGAACTCCACCTCCTAGGAGAAGTGGCTTAATTGGCTATGATTTTCTATTACCTGTGCCAATGCTCCTCTCTTTTCTGCTGGCATGAGTATCAACAAATCATTTTTTTGTATCATTGAAATAACACAAATGTAGTATTTCACTGAAAAATGTTTCCAACAAAATTTCTCACCTGTTTGCACCCTTTTCCCATTTTAATTTGAGAAACATATGCCCTGTATTTTAATTGATCTGTTTTAGATCATTGTTTTTTTTATCACGGGTTTTAAAAATTGGAATTTTTCGTAAACAGTATACAAAATTACTCAATGAATTTCTTACTTCTTTGTAATACTCTTTAGTATAGAAACTGTAAAGCATTTGCATGCATCAACATGAAACATGGATTTACAGATAAAATGCAATGAAAACATTTTCTATACAATTTTACATAATCAAACTCATGAAAAAATATATTTTAATCTTGTGCTTCCAAGTAGACATTGATATAAAATATCACCATGCAGCTTTATATTCAATAACATATGCAAAAATTTAACATTCCCAAATTCTCCTAATATTTGCAGGTAGTCACACACTCTTTACATTGGCAATCATAAAAGGAAATTTCTTTATTTGTGATAGAAGCATTAGTAAACATTACTTAATTGATCCAGAAATTCTGACAAAACTCAGACTAGAGGATACAATGATGAATAATTTAGTGACCCCTAGGTCACTAGGTCAAGAAACTTAGAATCTGGTAGATTCAATGGAAAAATGGAATATTCAAAATTATAGTTCACTCTGGTATCTTCAGAGATTTGCATACATAGAAGATAAGGCTACAAAAATTGCTCAAGTGAATACGCGTAATGAGAGGGTGGAGGCCACATTTGTTGAAAAGAAATTCTTAGAGAAACCAAGTTTTTTCCCCTCTATATTTCAAATACGACTAAAATCTTTCAGTATTGGTGTTTGCCCTAACTTATTTCACAATCCTTTCTGTTCCATTCATGTTGTTGCAAATAGTAAGAGTTGACCTTTCCTTATAGCTGAGTAGTAGTATTCCATTGTGTACACATTTGGCAAATTCTTAATTCCATTTTGCCATTCTGAACCTGATAAAATGAGTTTTGATATCATACTCCAGGGAGGACACAGAACTGAAAATATCCTACACTACTCTGGTTATAAATGTTATGAGAGGAATTTCATGGTTACTGTCAAAATATAGGTAAAGAAAGGATTGTTTATCACATTCATTGATGCATCAATGTGTCTATTATTTGTAGCCAAAAAATAATGTGTCTAAAAATAATGTGTCTATTATTTGTAGCCAAAAAATATTTCCTTGGGGAAAAAGACATTCTTAATCTACTCCAGAACACTGAATACTTTCCACATCCCAACTTGTATAGGTGCACTCACTGACAAACAGAAATCTGGCTGATTAAGTGACTCTTATGGAACAAGATGTTCCACCTTTAGTTTTAGCTGTCTTATTAAAATCTTTTTACTGTCTATACCCAGTCAAGTGAAAGGCAATGACTTAATTTCTTGTTCTGGATGCTTCTAAAATGAGATTTTTTTGGCACCGCAAACTTATCATTAAGAAGATTCTTCTTACTCATTGCTTTCTGATCAAGTGAAATATTTCACCTTCTCCTCCAACTCCATAATGATGGTCTCAGGTCAATGTAGATGTATCAAGAAGTGGTCTAAGATCAAAAAGAGTTTGTTTACAAAAAAAAATGGGGGGAGGGGAGAGATTGTAGCACTTTTATGACATTAGAGGAAGAATTGGGGATTCTGGGCATTAAGTTAGTTCTATTTGTTTTTTCATATATATATAAATATTTATATAAATATATATAAAATATTTATGGTAGTTTCAGAACAATTCTAAAGTTGCTTTGTATATGGTTCACAGACCTAGCAACTGCAAAAATAATCTAATAGTTAATTAGCATCATAAGTACAAACTTGCTCATCGCCTCCATTCTTGTCTGTTATGTTCACTTTAGAATCCCTTATGATTTTAAGCTTCTGTAGTGCAAGCATGGGCTGGGCAGGACAGGGTAGGATCAGGGCCAGGGCAGGGTCATAGGGAGGCTGCACTGGGTAGGTGAGGCTGGGCGGCAAAGCGGTAACCAAACCTCCCAACCCCCCACAAATCTTCACGCTCTTTTCTGGTCTCTTTCTTTCTCTGTGATTCTTGCATTCCCTGCATGCTCTCTTTGTGTTCTCCCCTTTCTGTGCCCTCCTCTCAGGGTGATGCTGCCCCTTTAGCACCTCCTGCTAGTCACAGGTGAGCCCACTCATGCATGTACACACCCACTGGGCCAGGCATACAGTCATGGGGAGAGCGCAATACCACAGGTGCTGATCCAAGAGGCTAATGGCGAAAGGGTAAAAATTCCTGAGAATCCAGTTACCCTCAGATTGTTTACTATAAAGACAAGTCTTTATCAAGTAGCTAGTGTTTCTTCAGTACCTGACAAACGTGGACATTCAATAAGCATCTGGAAAAATAAATATGTAAGCTAAATGGAAGACTGCAAATAATATTTTTGAATGAATGTTTTACAAGCTTGGAATTATGATTCTAACTCTTCATTTGCTTCAATCATGAGGCAGGACATCCATTTTGAAATATATAAAATATTTTTCCTTTGGTTTCCCATGAGATATGTGTGTACATGTACATATATAATCAAATTGAGGCTTGTTATACATATATATGTATATATATATGTGTATGTATCTATATGCATACACACGTGACTATCATTGAAGGTCAAATTGTTACTGATTTCTGAAGAGGCAAAGTGTGACTGGCTAAAACTCAATTTCTATTCTATTTTCAGTTTGGACTGCATATTTCCTTCAATCTTCAGTACAAAAAGTTTCACTTATCCCCAAACTCAAATTGAAATGGTGTAACCTGTTAATGCTTCATTTAGTTTATGAGTTCTATGTCTCTGGACTTACTTGAATGTCAGCTTGCCCTTAGATTTTTTTTTCCCCTCTTGCATCAGTATTGTCTCTCTTGATTGTCACTGAGTATTACATCTGTTTAACTTTCTATCTGTTCAGCAAAGATCTCTTCTGTTCTGAGCTGTAGCCTAAAGCTAGTTAATCGAGCAAGGACTTGGCTTTCTTATGCTTCAATCAGCTCAAAGGTGTGTGGGCTGGTACTTGCCAATGAGGGTGCAGTGCAGAAGGAGAAAACACTTGCCCTTGTGAGCACTCTCAGTTCTTTTGATGATCAGGACAGAGCCACAGTTTCTTTGAAATCATCAAGTTCTTCCTTTGTGATGGGTTATTAAGGGAAAGTCAGGTAAGTAGTAGCATAGATTAAGCATTGTGCAGGTTTTCCTGGTTTGGAAAGTTATGTTAATTTCCTTAAAAACTGGCAAAATTCTTCTCTCATTCGAACTGATTTATTATTGTCATCTTGATAAGACTGTCTCCTTGACCATGTTAAGAGGAAACTACCCCATTCTAGGTAAACCTGCGTCCTGTTAAGGATGAAACATGAAAGCAAGATCAGAACTATCAAAAACCTGCATCTTATTTGGATTATAATTTTTTCGACCAAATTATTAAAATAAAAATACCTAAAGCAGAAAGATACAGGACTACTGTGTAAATGTACTTCTCACATTCCCTGCGAGGTACGTGGGTAAGTCACATGCCAAAAAAGGGCGTAGGCTGAGTTGTGGGAGCAGATGGCTCACATAGGCTCTGTTGTGGTTTCCCCAACCCATCCGTAGGTGCCACACCCCTCCCTGCTATACCCCACTGATTGTTCATATTTCCCCCATGATTTGACTTGTCTCCTCTCCCCAAATGCCTCCGTGCACACACAGGTACTTCATCAATGCTTCCTCCTGATCATGATTTATGGTGTTGTGGTCATTTTTTTTTTTCAGACCTTAATGACCACTAGCAGGTAAAACTAAATCAATAAATACTTAGCATCTGTGGAAACAGAAGGTATTTGTCTGCTAATCAGTGCGGTTTTGAGGTGTTTTATATTTCAGTAAACTGTGTGATAACAAAGGTTACTGCTACTTTAGGTTGATTTATGTTATGTCAAAAAAATGCTAATTCTAGAAAGTCTCTCTGACATCCTGAAGGCCATGATCTACAAGGTGTGAGAGGTTAAATATCATAGTTTCTTCTTCCTTTTCTGCAGGTTATTAATATTAGATTTGCTCTGTGAATTCTCCATATCAGTCCCTGAGCAGGAGCGGAGACTGTTCTTTTCCCTACATCAGCTGACTGTTAACATCCCATTCCAGAAAAATGGTCAAGAGTTCAAATAGGTAGGGCAATCAATTGCAAGAAGAAACCAGAAAATGGGGTGAGGTGAAAGCCACTTTTGATGACAGTTGCTCTGTGTTTGTTCTGTGATGTGATATAGAAAGTATTTCTTGAGGTAATAAAGATTGCATCAAAATGTGTAAAAAAATTGTGCTTATCGGTTAGAATTTCAGACATCCACCTGCCCTTGAGTATCATAAATTGTGAAGGGTTCTAATTTTATCTACTATTATTTGACCAAATTATTAAAATACATAAGCAAACAAATACAAAATCACCTCGAGAGTGACTGTATGTCTATAATGACAAAGTATGGGTAAATTTAATAGAAATAACATAAAAAATATAAGTTCAACAAAAATATTTTCAATATAAAATTAATATATCAAGAGCATTGTAGAGGAAATTAGATTACAGAACCCTGAAAATTAAACAAAAAGAATGATTTATACCAATGGGGGTAGAATTTGGAAAAGTACTGGAATGAATGGAGATACAGCAAATGTTGTAAAATATAAATTAAAATGTGCTTTATGATATATATGCTTATATGTGTTTACATAGGTACATATATACAAACCTCATCAAGCAAAAATATAATAAAATGCATGTTGCATCTTTCTAATTTTGTCTCTTTAACTAGATGAGTGATTGAATAGTTCAGTCACCCAAATGTGAGGTTACTTTTCTGGCTAAGTGTACACATCTGTGGCTTTCATTAAGTGGGTTCCCACTCAACCAAAGTAAGGTTGGGATTCTATAACCATTAAGGGACCTTTGTCAAATGGACTTGAGAACTATGATTTGTTTTATTGGTTTTCTGTTGTGTTTTTTTGTTTGTTTGTTTGTTTGTTTGTTTGTTTTCCGCACCACTGCAGATGTGTATGTATATGTGAAGCTAAATATTCTCACTTGCAAACTTTATTCAGAGAGCAAACACAGGGAAATCCTGAAGTGGAGCAGTGGTGCCAGTGAGACCAGTCTAGGAACTCGTCATCTCTGTTCTATACAAATATTCCTGGAAAAACCACTTAATATCTTCAGGTCTGTTTCCTTTCTGGAAAATCTCTGCTTGGACTGATATGTTAACAGGGCCCCATAATCGCCCTAAGACTTTGTATAATGGTACAAAGGAAATCATTTTTTTATTATAAAATACTCTATTTCTGCAACAACCTATGCTGGAGAGTCAATATTATAGGCAGCTATTCTACACCCATAGTTGCATGGCCCTATTTGAGACATGGCAGGCTATTTTAAAATGTTCTCTACCCCTTGCTTCATCATTATTCATAGCCCCTCTATAGTTTGAGGGTCAAAGATAATGTCTGAAAGCTATTATTTTCCCCTAACCCGAGAGAAAATATGCCATATTCTCATTAAACATGAAGTAAATAGTTATAAAGCAAAGGTCAGCGTGCCAATTTTCAAGGACAAATCCCCTACTTTCATTTTCCTTTGAAAGTTAGAGCTGTCATATTTGTCACACATTCTGTTTACTTTCTTGTGTTATTTTCATTAAAGTACATGATCTGTCACATTGTTTTCTTTGAATATATTATCACAGCCTTTATAAACAGATGAATCAAAATATACAAGTTGTATTCTATGTATGTCTACATATTAATCAATGTGAAAGTATTCAAGGAGGGAGTAAACAAATATGAAAAAGCATGTAATTTTTTAGTTTTATTACATTAAAGGTATGTGATGCTGTATGAAATATGTGCCTAATATTACCCCAGTAATGCTATGCAAATAGGGTAGCCAGCAGAGAACGTAGAAATGAGGTTACATAATAAAAAACTAAATCAATATTTTAAAGGGTTCATTATACTGAAAATAATAATCCACAAGATCCACATATATATCATTGTGTGTAATATTATACTATGAATGTACATTATCTACATATGGGACCTTCAAAAAATTATACTCCTGGGTATTTACACTATAAAATCCATCAGAAATAAAGTTGATTTCTGTTATTCCTCATCAGGTGGATAATTTATTATGATCACAATAATTTTTTGTGAAATTTACCTATTTTAGTCTGTTGCTCTTTTGAAATATTAAAATATACATTTAATTGAACAACTGAAAATATAAAGTATTTTTATAGAACCAATCAAAGTTCATTCCAATACTACTCAAAACTATGTATTATCCTGTAATATCCATTCATATATGTTTGCTTAAGATTATTTTAAGTTATTATTTTTTTTTCTACAATGGCCAGGATTAAAAATTTGTTTAAAGTTTTTAATTTTTATGTGATATTATTTGTAATACTATGATCTCTATTTTCCATTACAAAATTCTATATTGTGGTAGGGGAAAACAGCAAAAATACAGATGACACATATTTCCTGAAAAGCAGTATTTTAATTTTAAAGCAAAAATATATCTCTGTCTTGTTGGTAAAACACTAAATATACACACATATCCATGTATATATTATATGTATATAGGAGTATATAAAAACAAACAAATATATCAAGTTTTAATCTATAGAGCACTATGCTTTAATCAATCTCTCTGAACCATTCTGGGTACCAAACTTCTGGTAAGAGTTCTCAGTAAAGAGATAGCAAGTGACAACACATGAGTTACTATGGGATTCTGTAGGAAAAAAAATGTATCCTAAGTTTTCAGGAATTTATGATTAAAAGTTGCTATTAAAAGACAACTAAAGTAAGTGTGAACTCATGTGTTGACACTACTGCTATTATCTGATTGCTCTGGGATGAACATAGCCCAAGATGATCAGCATGGTGATGTCATATATATTTATTGGAACTCTGGTCTCCTGAGAGATTTAGTTTATAACCTTAACTATGTTAACAAGATTCCATTATGACTCAGTAATATATTTTTAAAAAATACTCATTAATCCTCAAATGCCAAGTGCCAGCTACCAGTGCACAAATGAATAATACAGTGTTTCTCTATTCAAAAGCATACATTCTACTGGGAGTCTCAACCTATTTCATATCTTATTCTATGTAAATAAGCATGTCAGCATGTAGAGGGAATTACAGGGTCTTTTGAGGAAAGGGGGAGACAGACAGTTCAGAGTGTGAGACACTTCACTGCTCTGTTAAAGAAGAGTTAAATATAGCAGACCGAAGCTTCCACCAAGAGCAACTAGAACATTTGAATAAAAGATAATATTCATGTCTAGGGCATCAGAGAGGAGCTGAACCTAGGATAATTAGAGACAGCGATATTCCAGAAAGTACCTCTGCAAATTGGGCTGACGGTTTGCAGAAGTGTTTTCCCTAAGGGGATTTACTGATTGTGCCTTGAAAGAGGAAGCTGAAAATGTAGGCTGTGTCCCTGGAGGAGGCTGCTACTGGGAAGAGAAAATTTGACTGGACTTTGGTTGGTCTCATGGGATCAGAAAGAGAAAATGGAAACGTGATGATTCCTAAAAATATGGCTTTGTTGCCTCTAAGGTTGCTTGGAGGGTGAGCAGACTAAAACAATGAAACAGAAAATTCTATAAAGGAAAGGAATTTGGCCCTGAAGAAGACATGGTGATGAACACATTCAACATCCAGTTGCCCGTCTTGGAGAAAAGATCTGTCCCTCTTCTGGAAGAACCCACAGGACTGTGGGAAGGAGAGGGAAAAGTAGAGGGAGAACTGAGAATGATTCTCACTGAGCCAGAAGTTCCACAAAGCCACAGCAATGGAATAAAAGAGGTGACTGAGAGAGAACCAAAAGGAGAACATGACATTAAAAGAATAATGAGTCACTGATAAAATATAGGGAAAGGTTGTGAAAGTAAAGAGATGGTGAATTATGTACTGAAAACATGAATAGATGAATGAATTATAATTTTAATGGAAATCTACATCTGAAAGATGGAAGTTGGTACAATTGTGAATGGGGTATTTTTTTTCTTTTAATTTCTTCTTCAGATTGATTTTTTGTGTATAAGAAGGCTACTGATTTTTGTATGTTGATTTTGTATCCTGATACCTTACTGAACTGATATATTATTTTCATTAGATTTTCTGTAAATTTCTTTATTAAATGCCTGGGAATAAAGTTGATAAATGATGTGAAAGACTTATACAAAGTAAATTATAAAACATTATTTAAAGAAATGGAAGACACAAGGAAATGGAAAGACATTCCCTGCTCATGAACTGTAAGTATTAACTCTGTCAAAATGACCACTCTATCCAAAGCAACCTACAGATTCAATACAATTCCAATAAAAACATCGTTATTCTTCAAAGAAATTGAACAAATATTACCAAAATTCACTTGAACAATGAAAACACCTCAAATAGTCAAAGCTCTACTAGCGAAGTGGAGAGAAATTGGAAGTATTATATGCCCAGACTTTCTTATTTTTTATTTTATTTATTTTATTTTTTTGAGACTAGGTCTCGCTATTTTTGCCCATGGAACTGCAGGCTTACCCAGGGTACTGCAGACTCAAGCAACCCCCAGCCTCAGCTTCCCAGTTAGCTGATATTACAGGCACGTGTCACCATACCCAGCTATTTTTTTGGAACTAGGTCTTGCTATGTTACCCCGATCGAGACTCAAATCATGATCCGAGGTTTCAGCTGCAGCTTCCTAGATTGCTGCTTACAGTCATGTCCCACTATGCCCAGCCTATAGACTCCCAGACTTTAAATTGTACTATAAAGCCATGATAGTTAAGATAGCATAGTACTGGGACAAAACAGACATACAGACCAATGAAATAGACTCAAAATCCCAGAAATAAAGCCCTCATATATGTTCATCTAATCGATGACAAAGGAGCAAAGGATATACAAAGATAGTCTCTTCAATAAATAGTGTTAGGAAAACTGGACCACTATATGCAACAAAAAATAATAATAAAAAAAGTAAGAAAGAATTTAGAATTTAGTTTACTCCCTTACACCATGTACAAAACCAACTTAAAATTGATAGAAAACTAGGATGTAAGACCTGAAACTATAAAATACATAGGGGAAAATATGGGCAAAACACTCCAATACTTACACCTCAGAAACCTCTTTCAGGACACATCTACAGATACTAAAAAAAAATTAAAAAAAAAATCAGTGACTACATCAAACTAAAATTTCTGTATAGCAAGAGATATTAGCCAAAGCAAAAAGACACCCCACTGAATGGAAAAGTATGTTTACTCTCCATATAAGTGATAAGGGTCTGATATCAAAGATTCACAAAGAACTCACATAACTTAACAAAAGCAAAATAAAAAGTCCAGTCAAAAAATGGAGAGAACTTAAAAGATACGTCTCAAAAGAAGAAATGCAAATGGCCAATAGACATATGAAAATATGCTCAACATCACTATAATCAGGGAAATGCACATCAAAACCATAATGAGATACCACCTCACACCAGTAAGAATGGTCCATATATAAAAAAAAAAGGGGGGGGGGCAACAATTGCTTGTGTAGATATGTAGGGAAAGGAACAAATTTATACAACTAATGGAAATGCAAACTGGTTCAACCACTATGCAAAACTGTGTGGAGGACCTTCCCAATACAGAAAATGGAACTACGATTCGATCCAGCAATCCCACTTCTGGGAATCTACTCACAGGAACCCAAAACACTAATTCAAAATGACACCTGTACTTGGATGTTTATCACAGTTCTATTTAAAATAGCCAGGATATGGAAACAACTCAAGTGTCCCTAAACAAACAAATGGATCAGAAAATTGTGATATACGTACACTATGGAATATTATTCAGCAATCACAAATGACAGATTTGATACATTTGTGATAACATGAATGGCCGTAGAAGGAATCAATGCTAGTGGAAATAAGTCAGAAAGAGAAAGAGAAATACTGAATGATTTCATCTATATGCAGGATATAGGGAATGCAAACAAACAAAAGGACAGGAAAAAGTTAAAACTAACAAACTGACAGTAGAACTAAAGCATACAGCAAGAGATGCGGAGGAAGGGTGAAAGCAGGGAAAGGATAAGCACAAGGATTTAGAAGATGATACATAGGTGATGATGTGGTGAGAGAACCTCGCGGTATACAATATATAATATATATTATATATACTTGTATATATATATACTTGTACTATGTATACTATATATATAGTATATATGTTATATATATATATATACTTGTACAATCAAATAAAAATAAAAGATGACATTTTCAAAATTTAGAAGTCGCAGGTGGTTTTAGTGACTAGACACCATAGAAGACAATGACATGCTATGAATGGATTAAGACAGGGCAACAGAATATAAACACACTGAGAAAACAGGGAAAATGGGTAGAAAGTACAATAAATAGTATATAAAGAAGTGGTAAACACATAAAAGTGTAGTATATTTGAAATTTCTATTCCAGGTAGAAATTAATGACAAATTGTATTTAAAAGAGAGTAACAGATAATTTCAAAGATTGAAAAAATACATTGTGGTATTAGGTCACCAAAGTCAGGTACCCAAACAATTACCTATCTTTATATTTATCACATGTAATGGCCTTCTTTTTTGAATATGAACCAGGATTTTTTTTTTTTTGGTATACTGAACATTGGCATAGAATTGGCATTGAACATTTCACCCAACATAATATATATTTTATTTTTGAAATAAATATTTTCAACATTTTCTTAAAAAGTAAAATACTTGCAAATCCATGCAACAAGTCTCAACAAATCTCAAAGCAATGACTAATTTCAAGTATTTTTGCAATATCTATATAAAAGGTAACTAGAAAAATCCTGACTATATTCAAAATTCATCATCTACTACTATATTGCTTTTTTCAGGGCAGCTTTTAAAACAGTGGAGTAAGCATTCTTATGTTGAATGGTATGTTTACTTTTAATGTGTAATATTAAAGCACAATATATGCACTAGATCAAGTGAAATAGGTCAGGAAAACTATTCTAGACTATGACAATAGAAGAAAAAAGTCAGAACTCAGTCTACATTGAACTCTCCTGAGAATAAGAACTTGAATTTTTTTTTTTTTAAGTTGAGTTTGAGCAGTGTTAGGTTATCTGTGCTCCCTAATTTTCTTTTCCCCAAAGGAAAAGAAAACTTTCTGCTATGTTTCATGATATTTCAGATAGTTGCCCAACTTGAATCAAAGTACCTGTTGGATTTAAGCATCTGGAGTGTGAGCTTAGACATTCCTGGTATGTGAAATTGGCAAGAAACTTTCTGAAAGATTTACATTTCAAAGTGGCAAAGATAGCTAACAAATACAAGTTTTCTCCAAAAAATGCTCTAAGAAAAAGCAGATGAGGGACAAGGCAGGCCCCAGTAATAAACCTGTCTAAAGTTCAAGAGCATTCAGGAGAAAGTTGAAGCTACTTTAATGGGTAATAATACATTGATCTTCCATTGGCCATGATGACCAGAATATACGCATGTGATTGGTTTAATTTAATCTAACTCATTTTCATTAAATATTTCATGTTTTGAAGACAAAAGTCCTGTCCAGAAGTGTAGAATAGTCTTTCAATTTTGTGGATGCTGACTATCAAAACCACTTAGTACATTTCTCACTAGATATCAAAAACTACGTGGACAGAATATTGTCGTATTATAATTCTAGAAATGCAATGTAACTTTGTTTTCAAAAAGTCCCAAATTTATTAAAGAAGAAAAAAGAACTTTTTTTTCCTTAATTGTCCAACAGGCAGCAGTGACACAAACTAATAAATATACTTAGCTAACTCATCAAATGGCATAGAATTTTTGTCCATAAAATAGAAAAATGTTTGAGATCAGACAGAATATTGTGGTTTTATATTGATCCAAAATTCTATGGGAATGCCTCTCCAAAGGTTTTGAAGTGTAATCTTGGAAATATGTACTGCACACATTGTGTGTGTTTGTATGTGTGTTTGTTAGTTGTTCACCATAGACTGGGCAGATGAATATGAATAACGCAAAGCACTAGTAGTTAGTTAAAGGACATCAAGTGGCTGTGTCTGTGTGGGTTGATAGAAGGAGACCCTGCAGGACTGTATTTCATTAAGCCAAAGTAGATTTAAATTGTGAAAAGCAAATGTTCAAGGACAGTCTTAAAATTTGCCACTTTAGACTTAGCATCTAATTTGTAGACACTTAATAAGATATAGGTGCATGCTTCAGCAGACTACATCAATAACTTAACCAAATTTGCATTAACAATTAATTTCTAAAACACAAGCATCTTGTGATAACCTGCTATGTGCTGGGGATATAGAGTTGATTAGGTCACAGCCCTTTCCTCAAGAGGTTAACTTGCAGTAAGGAGACACACATAATCACATCATTTTAATTGAATAAGCTAAAAGTAAATTTTTTCCTCTTTGTTCCTATTAATGCATATGAATATTTAGTTGGAGTCAATTTAGGATGAATTGGAAAATACAATTCATATTTTTTAATGTTCATATTTTCATATTCATATTTTTCATATGAAATATTTTTATGAATAATTTTCATATTCATATTTTTCCATTTTGATCTCTGGCCCAACTGAACTAAGCAACACAGTGAACAATTCAGAACATATTAGAAATTAATATATCTTGAAGTTTACTACGGAGCATGTGAATGGTGTACGAAAATGATATTTATTAAAACAGCTACATTATCTTTATAATTATTTCCCCACCCTCATCACCTATCTTTATAATTATTGAAGCACAAATATCTTTTATTTGATGACTGAATATTTTCCTCAAGGTATCACTATTCTAATTGTCTCCAACAATATAGTAATCATACATATTGATCTTAAGAAGGAGTTAATCCTCAACAGGAAAGGAGATAGAATAATTAACAGCCCCTGGAGAATATAACTGAATTTTAGAAGATTAATACCATATATAGTCTAAGAACTAGGCTCAACTAATCTTTTTAATTTTGGAAAATAGGAAACTATTGATTTTCATAATCTACACTGCACCAAAAAGCATCCACCAAGATTTCATGACTGACAGAGAGAAATGGAAGATAGATTGAGTAACTTTTATTCTTCAGGATGGTATAAAATTATAGCTTGCTAAAAAAAGTATACTGGAAAAAAGAAAGAAAAGTATGTATAATATTAGGATTGTCGAACTGTCAAGCAAGTAACGTCTGCTCCCATCTGCAGGGGAGGAGACCTACTTCTTCAAGGAGAGTGAAAAGCATAACAATGCCTGACACCGGGAGCCATTGCAAACTTTACAATGGCCAGTGGATGAGAAAGGCAGGAATCGCTTAGGCACTAGATATGACCACATTTCCCTCAAGCAAGATGACTTTCAGTAGGGGCCTTGGGACCCCAGAGTTGAACTTCTCGAAGTGTTCTCTGCCCATGCCTCTTGTGACTCAAGTCAGGGACCGAGTTCCCTCTCCATGGGGATCATACTTACTAGCAGAGGTGTGCAGGTGCCATATGGCACACATTCAAGATGAATACAGGGACAATGCTGGGTGTTGAACAGAGAAAAATCTTCCTAGTCAAGGTGGTGAGACCTCACTGTCAGTTAGTCAGTCTAGCGAGGGTTCTTTATCTTTTGGTGAGAAAGTACTCCAGTCCCCGGGGGCTATTCATCTTACATCACCAAGCAAGAGCTTTCCACTTCTGCTTGCACAAGAAAACCTGCCTTTCCCTACAAAGACTAATTTTCAACAGTAATAAAAAGAATTGACTGGGGCCCTGTTCAATCTGTCTAAACCAGAGTTCAAGGATAAATCACATTCAGGATGACATTGAATTTCAAAGATTTCTTCACTTAAGACTTCTGCATATGCTGTCATGCTGAACTTTGTACTTCAGAATAAGATATTGTGTTTACTCCCTAATAGTTTCCCCTGATTCACTCACTAATTTAGTTCAGAATAGATGCCTTGAAATATGGTGAAAATTGATTTAGCTCTTAAAAAAAATCTTAATAGCCACACTGAACATTATCCAAAACTGGTGATATTAAGATGATTAGGAGGATTTTCTTTTAACAGTGAAGAAAATTAAAACCAAAATCACCACATGTGGGCATTTTACAACACAGATGTGGAATATTATAAATACACTAGCTTCTGGTACAGAGGAGAAAAATCTTCATCTTGCACTCAAATCTTGATATGAGTACATCATGGTGATATTTACATTCAAATGGAGATAGGCTCATAAAGGGTTTAGCTGGAACTATTTGCTCATCAGGACAATAGGCCCATCAGGACTCATCCTTTTTAAGTATTCCATTTCTTTAGAATAGAATCTAATTGCTTCTTGAATGATCCTTGTGTTTTGCCTCAGCAATTGTGCCTGATAGGCTGTTCCATATGTTTATTATGTTCTAAGTAGGGGGGGGGGTATCTTGCTAACATCTGTTATAGGTTGTTTGTTAAAAAAAATCTCATTTATTTCCTTGCAATTGTTACATTTCTGGAAATAGGTATTCAGCTGACACCATATATTAATAAAATGGAACACAGTTTAACCATTGCAATGCCTATCCTTTTATTTGAGTTATTTTCAGGATGATAAATACTAAGCTATTAGTAACAAGAGTGATCTTTATACTATCATCTAGTAGAAAAAACAAAAAAGAGCAACATAATAAAATGAATCAAGATAGAAACTGCCCTCCATCATGGTTTTACAAATATATCTCTATGAAGAAAAGGTACCATTTCACTGTGCTCCCACTTACTTGCCACCAGCTTTGACTAGTGCCAGAAACTGGACCTCCTGAGTTGGGTTGCTACTGAACCAGGGCAGACCTGGGAGACCTGAAGAGGCTATTAAACACTGAGCACATGCGAGCTCTTAGATTCTGCTCTCTGGCTTTGACTTGAACCTGGGCACTTACCAAGAGGTGCATGGAAGAGAGGCATGCAAGACACTTGAAGGAGACGCATTGGAAAGTTGTCCTTGGAAGAGACAAGGACAGCCCTTATCTTGATCTGTATTTTGATTTTATTCCTTTTGCCTTGGACTTTCTTTACTGCCTTTTTGCTGTTCCCCTGAGAGATGCCTTAGACTTGCGGCAAGTTTTTGAGCTCCAGTGGCCCTACTTTAGGCCAACCTTGTCTGACTGGATATTTGCCCATGAAGAAATGGGTGATTTTCAGAGCATGAATAGGAATATCATTTCTTCTTCTTTCTATGCAAACTAATTCTACTAAGGATCTTTATCACAGAATCAGGTTCTTTAGTACACATGGAAGGCCAGATGTCTAGAACTTGCATGCCTTAAGAGTGTGTGGTCCCTGGGTGACCCTCAATAAAGCACTAACAAAGGGAAAACATGAAACTGCCTCTTGATCCATAAACCAAACTTTGTTGCAGATTGCTACATTTTAGGGGTATATAAAATACAGTTGTTGTAAAGTAAGTTAAATAAAATGCTATTAAAACTGAAGAACTCAAATTATTTCCCATTTACTTTTTATAGTTCTATTAATAGTAATAAAACATTCATCTTAGCTTTATACGACTGACTTTTATTATTCTATTTTTACAATGTCTAAATATAATTTACATTTCTATACTTTATTAGTATATTTTCACAAGCCACTTTCAATTTTTATAGAGAGAAATAGGTATAAATAAAAAAAAGTATTAACAGTGAAGAAAATGTCAAAAATATGTATAATATTTTAGCACATTTGCATAAATAGTCTCACTTGACTCTTGTAAATACCAGAAAGTGACCTTTATTATTTTCCTTTTCACATTCATTGAAAGGGAGAGTGAAATGAAAATAAAGAAAATGGTTCACCATAAAAGGCAAAATTAAATAAGATCTAGGACTTTGGATTCCTGATTTATTTCAATTCATAATTTTTCACGTAACTTTTATCAAACTTTATATCATTTTATGTTTTTCTGTGTGTTATCAAATTTTAAAATGAAATGACTTTCACAATATGTGTGTATGTGTATGTATGTATGTGTGTTCACCCATACCGAGACATGAAGATTTCAGGATTTACAAGAACTTTATATATGCCATACCACCACAGAAAAGACCAAACTCAAAAAAAGGAAAAAAAAAACTTGGAAGTTCTGCACAGGTATAATCTTATTTAATTGTTTGAAGATATCTATGGACACGTAGATGATAAAAATAGATTCATTATAGCTAAAGAGAACTCCTTAGGAACTTTTTTGCATTATGGTAAGGAAGGTAAATTCAATTCTAGCTTTCAATGGATCTCATAGTGTGACCATGCAGAAGTTGCTTGGACCTGACTGGTTTGATTAAAAATGGCAGAATTGATATACCCACATTTATAGATGATTTGTAGGTGGCACAAATAAACAAACATGTTTCTGAAGCTGTTTGAGGTAGATACCACCATTTGTTAGCAAGGGAGAGATGTTTCATTATGTGTGAATTTGAGTTAATACTACTTTTTATGTCTTTCTATGACAAATCTTACCACTTGTCATCAAATGGTTTAGTAAGGGGAAATATAAAATGTACTTTTTTCCATATTTTCTTAATTATGAGCCAATGTTCCTAATCAGAATCAAGAACAATAACTGAGAACTTTGCTCCTCAAAAAAAAGTGTTTTCCTTCTCACTGTTCTTCTTTTCATCTTTCTTTTCATAATTTCATCAGAAAAGGGGGTGGTCTCCTTCATGCTACACCTCTGGGGTGGAATGCTGAGATTTGGAGTAATACACAACTAACTGAACTACCAAGCTTGGCAACTTTGGTGAGTTTGAAATTTTTGGATATCGATATACGTAGTTCCTCCAGTGATATTAACCATACATCCTCATTTCTCTAAACAATGTCACATTTTGAGATAAACTTTAGTATTGCTACATAAAAAGAATAAAAGCTTTGTGGTCAAAATGTGACAGACACATCAATATCAAAGATCCACAAGGAACTCACACAACTTAACAACAGCAAACAAAAAACCCAGTCCAAAAATGGGGATAGAGCTTAAAGGACACTTCTCCAAAGAGGAAATACAAATGACTAATAGCCATATGAAAATATGCTCAACATCACTTATAATCAGGAAACTGCAGGTCAAAACCAAAATGAGATACCACCTCAAACCAGTAAGAATGGCCCGTATAAACAAAAACAAAAACAAACAAACAAACAAAAATGGGCAACAAGTAATGGCCTGGATGTGGAATGAAAGGAAGGAATACTTTTTCACTGCTGGTAGGAATGCAAACTTCCAACCACTATGGAAAGCTGTTTGGAGGACCATCTCATTCAATTCAGCAATCTCACTTTGGGAAATCTACCCAAAGAACACCAAAATATTAATTCAAATGTACTTGAATATTTATGGTAGCACTATTTAAAATGGCCAGGATATGGGAACAACCCAAATTCCCCCAAACAGACAAGTGGATCAGAAAGTTGTGGTATGTGTACACAGTGGAATATTATTCAGCAGTCAAAAATAACAAAGTTGATGCATTTATGATAACATGAATGGACCGAAAAGGAATCATGCTAGTAGAAGGAAGCCAGAAAGAAAAAAGAAAATACTGGATAATCTCACTTATATGTGGGATACAGGGAAAAAGATAAACAAAAGGACAAGTAAAATTTAAAACTGTCAGCAGAACTGAAGCATAGAGAAATAGAGGGAAGGTATGAGCATAAGAGATTAAAATGATGATTCATGGGTGGTAGGAGTAATATATATGTGTGCAATTAATTCTAAAATATAAAAAAGGAAGTAAAAAAAAAGAAATTATTGGAATCTAGAACTTAATCAAATAATGAGGCAACATAAAAACAAGAGCAAAAAATGTGACAAACACAGCAGAATGCACATCCTCATTGACACACAGGCAGGCAGTCTACTTTTGGCCACATATCTATACCATTTATCCTGTGCCAAGTCCTGGTTGAGAATGGGCAGCTTTGTCTGCCATGTCACCAGGCTGTAAACAGCACTGAAAGTTAATATGTAAGTATAAAGAACCAAGTATAAAAAATTTAATTTGTTTTTATACTCTAAGAACACAAGGGGGAAAGAATAAAAATAAATATTTATCTAAACTCTCCTCTCTGAGGTTTGAGTTTACATATGCAGCTTCTTTGACATCCTGGGGAAGTAAAAGCAAAGGACTTTTAGCAAAGGACCAAGGTCAGTTGGATTACAAGATTACAGAGGAGATTACAGAGGAGGGGCCTACCCAGAGGCAGGGACCCAAAAACAGAAATTCAGAACCCCAGTGATCTAAGAAAAGCCTCTGTATACTTCCTATATGAGCTGCTCTGTGTCTCACCAATAATTGGGTAAACATCTCATTCTTGTCACCAATTGTAATATAAGCAATCCTCCTCTCCAATTCTAGGGCAACTGGCTTGTTTATAACACCCATTGTCATGCAAGCATCAGACTCACCAATCTGCATAGGTTCTTTACTGGGCTGGGGAGTTTCAGGGGATTGACCAGAAAGCAGTTGAGCCCTCCAGGCCCTATTCTTTCTCCCCTAGAATCCCTCTCTCCCAGGTCCAGGTGTGCACACTTATACATGTGTACAGCCCATAATCATGGGGAAGATGCAATACCTCAGGGGCTAGATATACAGGCTAATGGAAGAAAAAGCCTGACTAAACTTGCCATATATCAGTGAACTTCAATTGTGTTCATACTCTTTTGCCCCTAACTTATTTTTCAATAAAATCTTGAATGTTTCGAATTTGTCAAGTTTAATTTCTTTGTTCTCAACCCTCCTCCCCCCAACCTCTATGAACTGATTTCCTTTCTTAATCAAGGAGACAGATTTGAGTTATATATTTTTACTTCTTGTCTTTTTACTTGTTTGACTTGCAACAAACTTCCTCTGCTTCAAGGACTAAGATTATTGATCTCAATTAGGCATTGATTACAAGAACCTGATTTAGAGTTTGGCAACAATAATAGTATAAAGCATCTCTTCTCTATCTGAGTGTACCCTACACATGTTAGAGTTATTCTACCTAATAGACAGCTGCTGATAGCATCATGTCCATGTCACGGTCACCAATGATTTCAGGATCTTTTCTATGTTCATCTTTTTTCTTAGTAAAATCCAACTAGTTCTTAAATTTTATTCTGAAACCCTACCCATAATCCAAATAAACATAATGTTAAAAAACACAGATAGTAGAAGATTGATAATAATTTCAGTGACTACAGAAGTTTTAGTGAAATCAAGAAAACAAAGATAAATTATCTAGCTCTAAGTAAAGCATTTGATTAACCACACTGTAACAGAAAAGGAGATCCTCAGGAAGAGGATCAAGTGCGCATGAAAATCAAATCAAGTCATTTACTAAAGCAACATATTTTCATGACCCAGCAGAGGTGTTAAAATGTTTGCTGTGCAGACTTTTGTAGTTTTCTCTTCAGCAGTATTGTAGATTTCTCCACTAAATGTTAGCACAACAAGAACTAGGTAATGTGGGTAGTTAACTTGAGTCCACAGCCTAGATTCAAGTCTTGGTTAAGTAACCTCAGGCAAGGTTCTTCCCCAGTTTCTTCTGTGCAAAATGCACTGAGAAGCATTTCACATCAGGCTAACAACTCTAGCCCAGCGCCCAGAACTCAAGGAGCAGCTCATGTCAGCTGCCTCTGTCCTTCCATGTCCTATTTCTCTCTCTTCTTTTTTTTTTTTCTGCCACAGTAATGCCACCATTTCCCTGAAAACACCATCATATCGCATTTCCCAATCGTTTCTATCATGTGAAACACCAATATAACATTCTAGCCTCTCAGGAGCAATGGCAGTAACTGTAAGAACACAACTTGGCTATCTCTGAAACGTATTGGATTTTGTATATAAAAACGAGTGTCACACTGAGTACGATGCCATGATTTTTAAAATTCATATAGTGTTTGAATGTGTTGGTGCAGAAATAAAGTAAAACTCATTATACAGAAAAGTGTAATTTCTTTTTTGTTGTTTGTGATGATCCTTTATTTATTCAAGGTCTTCGGTAAGAAAAATGAAGGTTAGCAGGAAAAATGCTAAGAAGGAGACTATTAGACAAATGAGATAGGGAAGGAAGAAAATAAGAAAAATGAAAACTTGAGCACCTGAGGGACTATAAAAGGAAATCAGCCCCCAGAGAAGGTGAATATGCGGGACAATGAGAGCAATGCAGTTAAAGGCATAGAATTTAAATAGTTACCTGTAAATGTAGTTAATTGCCAGCCTGAAGGACAAGCATGTGTTTTCTATCATTTGTCTGTGAAAGTAAGATATTTAATGACCTCACTTATTTAAGGCATTTTAAAACTGAAATGTAATGTAATAATCAAGCCTAATATTAGTAATGATGACCAATAATTATTTAGCTTTTATAATGACTAGATAATGCCAGAAGGGCTTTATTTGTATTATCTCATTCAAATCTCATGAAGCTCTGTTAGTTTGACAGGATTAGCTTTTCAATTTTATAGAAGTACAAAGGAGGCTTGACTTATTAAAAAATTGTCCATTAAACTCCAGCTAGTAGAGTTGGAGATAAATTTCAAATCCAGGGATTCTGAGAGAACTAGTTAAACTAAACAATTTAAGGAACAGCAGTAAGTGTACATGCTTGCAAAGATCATACTAAGCCTTTCGAAATTCTGGGATTGGGGAGAAGTTTGCAGAATCCTGCAAACTTAAGAGTTTTCAGTGACTCCCTCTCTTAAAGTAACTCGCTTTTCATTTTCCTTTGGATCCTTTTGGATCACTATCATGCGAGAGTGAAAAGGCATCCTCAGTGAAGGGTGCTTAAATTAGATTTGCTCTTATTGCTTTATTTACACTGTCATGATAAATCATAACATTTCCATCCTCTGTTTAACTGTGTATTAAAGTGATGTGAGATGGCAATGCTTTTGTGGGCAGAAAATTAAAAGAATTTTATTTTTTTCCACAAGAAGCATTTAACTGCCTTCTGACTGTACATGAGAAACATTTAAAACATATTATCCTTTAACCTTAATACCAATTGGCACTGTAGAAAGCAGCCATGGTTACGACAGAAGAGGTAACATGTTTTAAGTTAGATATAAATATTAAAATTCCAAATGCAAACACAAAAATGATAAAATACAATGCATTTAATTTCCACATTAGTTAAGAGAAACAATGTCATGCTGAAGGGATATTCAATCGAAGTAAAATGCAAAATATAGGAACTAAAGAAATTGATAAAAATTAGGAAAACAGGAATGAAAGTGATCAAAATGAAATCAAATATAATACTTAAAATTACAACTTGATGAATTCCAATTTTCAGTGCATGCATAAATAAAATCAATTTGAGGAATTTAAATATAAAAATTAAGCCAAATACCTCTAAAGTAAGATGGAAGGGGACAATTTTATAACAAAGCTTGAAAGGATGTTTTAAAGAATAGATAGTAAAAAGTGGGTAGTGTTAAATTTAATAATCCTAAATTTAAGAAATTCTATTTCTTAATAAACACCACTAATAAATGAAAACTAAAATACACTTTTTAAATTAGCTACATATTTGAAACCTGTTTTACCTATATATGACATCCAGAAAATAGAAAAATGATCTAAAAACAAGAAAAGGACAAATAAACCAGCAGAAAAGTGGATGAAGGTTTAAATATTATTTCATAGGTATAGAAATATGAATGACGATTAAACATGATAGCTGATCATGGCAGCCACCCTGGTATACAAGAAAATGCAAAACAAAATTTATACTTACCATGTGTGAAAACCTTTTTTTTTTAAAGAGACTAGGTCTCGCTATGTTGCCCAGGGTTGTCTCAAACCCTGGACTCACTCAAGTGACTAAGACTCTTAGGTAGCTGGGATTACAGGCAGGTGCCACCACACCTGGCTCATATGTGAAAATCTTTAAAATCTGATAATAAAAAAGGTTTTCAAGGATGAGCATGTATGAGATCATTTAGCTATATTCGAAGGGTTTGTAAATAAAGATACAATTACATCAAAAAAAATCTATCCATCATAGTCTGTTGTGTGCCATTTGTAAACTAGAAAGGTTATTTTAGACGAGATAAGGAAAACCTTTTTTGTTTAAAAAACTTGAGACTGATTTACTAAAATGACTTTCTGAGACCTCACTGGCACCGCTGGCTTTCTTAATCAGAGATAGCGACCACCTGCCTATACTCCCCCTTCCTCAATTACTTTTGGACTTTAGAATGTTGTCTCTCAGGTTTGTTTGTCCTCTTTGGAATTCAACAGGCCCTCACCCTGTGTCCCTATAAATATCCCTTTCTTTTGATAATAAAGTTGCCTCATGGTCCATATCTCCATTTGACCCCCAGCTGTAGCTGGGCAATCTCTTCTGTCAATTCATTTCTCGTACCTTGCGTCTAGCGGCCAACAATAGTCCGGTAAAATAGAACATGTACACATACAATTCAGCAATTATATACATATATAAGTTCAACTATTTATACTCACATGTTATAAACACATGCTTAAAAACCATCAGTTATACATGTGTTCATCACAAAACTGGTAAAACGAGGTTCCTTTGCAATATTTTTAATATTCTAAAGCACATTTGCACATAAAAACACACATAAGTACTGTTTATATTCCATGGGATGGATAACCTAAAATATTGGGTTATTTATACAAAAAAATGTCATTTACTAATGACACATGAGATTAGATTGTATTACATGATAAAAACTTTTGCTGGTCACCGTTATGTTACATTTCATGGTACATTACTAAGGGAGAGGAAACCTCATCCACTGAATTCTTCATAATACACGTTATGAACAAAAATCATGTACATTTCCTGCATGATTCCTGAATCAATTGGAAGAAACCTTGCTTGACCATGGAACCTCCAGTTAAAGCTAGTTCTCAATATTTCAAGTATGATTTTGAAGAAGAAAAGGAAAAATTTCCCACTGTTCACTGGTCACCAGATAGATACTCTCACATGGCAGGGACCAGAAAAAGAAGTAAGAGAAAATGGATAACTGTTTTTCAGAGTCAGATATGTTTGTCCATTTTTAATATGAGCATCATTTTAATTTTTAAATAAACTGTTATGAAATAGAGTCAACATACCAGTTATTACATTATTAGCTATTAGTAGTTATAAAATTTATTATTTCTATAAAAAACAAAAAAAAAACCCACTATTTTTCACAACAAATTTTGGTGCTGGGTATGTTAATTCTATTACTATAATAAATTTGTTGTTGTAGAAGTGGTCATTTAAGCAAGTTTTAAGCAATATTCAGCAAAACCATTTACCTTATTATCAGCAAGGTAGAGGTGAGTGATTGTGTATGTCTCATTATTTATGTTCTCTCACTAGTTGTAATGTACTTTTCTCCTTCAAATGTTGTCTGGGAAATGTAATAGCATTTTCACCTTCTTTGCCTTGTACATGGATATTGCTATTTGAAATATTTCCTAGTTTAAACCTTTGCTTTTCTAGTCAATCCAGCTATTTATGATTTTGTGTAACACGTGACATAGAATGATCCAAATTATCATGCTGGGGTTTTTTCGGTTTCTCACATTCTCACACTCTCACTGCATTCTCACATTATCTTTCTGGTTTAATTTCAAGTTACGTTGTGCTTCCATAAGTAAAATAATTCATATTAATGTTATTGATGGGAAAGCAGAGATGAAGAATTAGAAGATGACTTGTTTCACTTTAGAGTCAAAGTCAAGTTGCTTGTTAAGGGCATCAAAAGGACTCTGATGTCCAGAGGTATCTCCACTTCCTACAGAGCTGGGCACAAGGATAGGGGCTACACCCAGGGTCCACTGGCCTGGTCCTTGAACAGTGGCAGGGGCTTCTCAGCTTCAAGTCCACAGATTCTGGTCTATATTACAGAGTGGACATCAGACTGGAACTATTGATCAGAGATGACTTTCTTGCAGAGAAAGAGACAGGCTCTTGCTACCTTTGGCCTTGTTAGTGAAACTAATCGATAAGAAAAAAGTACATTTAGTTTCAGAGTTGCAGCAGAAAAGGAAAATATTCCACAAATAACTTCATTAGACTCTGGTGGAATGTGCTCTGAACCACTCTTTGAATTTCATTAATGGAGCAGTGTGTGGAAGCTAATCCACTGTTTTGCTCCCTTCACCCCATGTGTAGAAGCTATAATCGGTTTCAAATGGAGGCACCAATTTCAATTAGTACTATGATTTTCTTTATTTGAGGATACCCATTACATGGAAACTTATGTTTAGGCTACACCATGGGTTGTGATTAAACATAGAGTGGATTTCTTCGTGTAATCCCAACAGAGTCTTACCTTCTGTTACCTAGTCACTCTGTGATAGTGAGAAAAATCTGGTCCAAAAGTGAATGCCATGCGTGAAGAATCACACACATGGATCTTCTTTGGTGCCCTTCTCAACACTCAATGGTGTCCAGGTTCCACACCCTGAGACCTGGGAGTTTCCAATGTGAGACCGCTGCCTGCCTGCCTGCCTTGTTCATGAGGAAGAGCACCTTAGAATGGAGTCCCAGAGCTCCATATTTCAAAAGGATTCCTGCCTACTTCAATTCCATCTTCTCTGCACAATTCCATCTTCTCTGTCCATACAAAATCCAGGCTGTTTATAGAGACAGGAAGCAAGAAAGAGTACAGTGTTGCATTAGGGAATAAATACAGAGTTTTGTATGGTAAAACAGCACCTCCATACAACAATCAAAGCACAACAACAACAACAAAAAATCATGACTTCTTTTTGTGTTTTGACTTCATCCTGTGTAAAATACATACTGTTCTTTATATTAACATTTAAATATACATTTATAGTAGGTCTAGAATACACTTAAAAGATATGGTAAAATTTTCCTGACCAATAGGTATCTGCTAAGAGTAGCAAAACACTAATTTGAAAGGAATCCTTCACTACCTTATTTTCAGCATTATTTACAATAGTGAATCTTTATTTATAATTACAGCATTATTTACAGCAGTGAATCTTTAAAAATTCACTAATGCCCCCAAAGATGAGCAGATTAAGAATATGTGGTATATATAAACCATGGAATATTACTCAGCAATAAAAAATGACCAATGTTTGACATTTATGGAGCTGTAAAGGGTTATTATAAATGAAGTAAGTCAGATGATGAAAGCTGACTACAAAACTGAGGTATCCAGAAAGGAAAAAAAAAAAAAAAAGCAAGGGGGATATAAAGAAAGCGGGGAGAGGTACAGTCGACTGTAATGGTGTTCTGTGTACCTTGGTGGTAGAAGAGCTCCAATGACCACAGTTGAAAGTGAGGGATCTTATGCTTTTAAAATACAAACAGCTGTGTAAATCAAGGTTAGCTTAACAAAAGAAAAAGAAGATTAAAACAAATCAAATTTGTCTATATTGCCTATTTAGTTTTACATATTCATATTCATTTCCACCTCATATATATGAGTGTAATATTTTCTTTTCTTTTGGTGTAGTATCTGTACTTGTTTTCCCAGTGTCCCACATAGGCAAACATTTTTTTTATAAAGGAGTCTAATATAGATCCAATTGAAATAAATTAGTTAGAAATTACTTAGTGACCTTTCTTTACTTATATCTATTTTGTTTGAGTCCTCATATTGTGCTTGAATTATTTGCCTTTAACATTTTCAGAAAATTTTGTTGACTTCTATATTTGGAAGAGTGAGACTTATTTCTATTCTATCTATGCTACTAAACTAATAATTTCATAAAATACAATTTTCCTTATTAACCTCTTCACATAAGGTCTTATGAAGAAATGACAGCGGGAGATACCAAAGAATTAATTGTAAGTTTTGTGGAAGTGAAAGAAACTTGAAGTCATATATACATTCAGGCAAACCAAGTTACTTCAGAGCCTACACCCACCCTATCAATCCCACCCCTCCACTCCCTCACCCCTCACTCCCCACCCCCTATCCCCTACCCCACCCCAGCTGCCCTGCATTTTTCTCTGTCTGTAAGGGTTAGGAAGCAAATCAGTTTTAAATTCAGTCCCCTCAAAGAACACTTCTCTGCACTGCAAACATTGGCAAACGTCCTCTCTGTTCAGAGAAACGTACAAAATAAAGGCTTCAGTTTCCTTGGAAAATGCTACAGATTTATAGATTATTACCAGTAATGATTTTGTAGTTATGATTTTTTCACTCGAAAAAAAAACATAACATTGAGAGCTTAGAGGCAATTATGGTATTTCAGAAATTTAAATGTCGCAATTCTAAACATTAAGTTAAAAAAAGCACAGCCTTCAACAATGAATATAAATATGCTAGCCTCTTCTTCACTCTTTAGAGACCAGTCTCTGGATTTTCAAATGTTCTTCTTTGAAACTGAGACACAAAAGAGAAACTAAATACTATAAAACAGAAATGTATGCCTCAGAAAAAAATCTACATGTGAATCAAGACTGGTATCTATTATATCAAAGGCAGATATTTTGTTATGTGTTTTTTTTAACATTTTCCCACATTTCCCATATTTTTTCTCTATTTCTGTTTTGATTTTTTTTTACTCTTTTCTAACCTTTTATACATTTCTAGTCCTCTCTAGGATTTGATTTAGAATGTCCAAATAGGTATACCATCAAAATAGATATTTTGAAGAATTTTGTACAAAATCGGTGGAATTATGTGTACTTGTGAAAATATCATGGAAGTAGACTTTCTTGTTTTCAGGAACTTTACATTATAGTCAGGGTATAAACTAAAAAATCCAGTGCAGAAAATCAAAAGTCATCATTTTACAAAGGGTCACTTATCTATATTACAAAGTGACAAATTACCTCAAAGTGAGCAATTTAAAGTCATAAACATCTATTTTCTTGCAGGTTCGGGGGTTAGAAACTCAAGAACTGCTCAGTTGTTTACTTCCTATACCATGTCTCTCACAAGGTTGAATTCAAAATGTCACCTGATGGCAGCTGACAGTGGGATGACAGCACAGCATCAAGAATAGCTCCCTCACACAACTACAGACCTCACTTCCTTACTGTTGGTTGTTATAGTTGTTTTGTGGGAAAGCCCCCTTTCCTTTCCAAGGGGAACTCTGACAGCTTGATTTGCTAAATCTGAATGAGACATGAGAGAATTAGAATAAGCTGGAATCCATAGTACTTTTTTGAATGCTCCTTCAGTGTGCACTACCACCTTTGCTTTACCTATTGGGTCAACCTCAAAAAACTAAGTTGAGTGCACTGCCATAGATCTACAACTATCAAGGGGACACATTTCAAAGAATTTTTGGACATTTCTTAAAAACACCATATGCTAGTTTCATGTCATTGTCTGACATAGTTTATTGCCTTCAGCCTTGATAGTTTATCATTTGGCCAGTCTCTTAAATGCTATTGATGCATTACAATGTTGAATTTTGTTTCAACCCGATAGTCCAGGAAAGCAACACTAGTTAAAGTATCGCCCACTTGCCCATCTTTATGTCCCAGGAAAGAATGGGATAACAAGAACCCACTTCCCCAGATGACTTAGATGAGACTCATGGATGTCTTCCTGCTCTTCTATAACAAAGTCTGACATAGATGTTCACTTTCCCATTCCTTGTTTCTCAAATGATCGTCAGGTTATTTGAAATATCCTTTCTCCTCATCTCTCCCTTATTTTATACACATGTTAATAAAGATCTTTCACACCAAGTATCTGCTTTCCTTGCCTTTGTGCATGTGGCTAGCTGGACTCTTTTTTTCAGAGCATGCACTCCTTAATAATCTGGGATACCTGAGTATTGCTCCATCACCAATTTATACCTTTTGTCATTGACATTAATTACAGCGACATCATGCTACTTCAAGCACTGGATTTTGGGGGTTTTCAGTCAATTTCCCCCATGGAATACTTCTTATTGTTTGTATTTATTGTTTCCACATTGAGTTTAATTTGTGTTTACATGTGCCCTGTTTACTATAAGGCAGAGAATAAATCTGGAGCTCTGATTAGGTTTTAATCATACATTTTGTCAAGAATACTTCGTAGACTTTATTACATTCTTATATTGTATAACATGAGAAATAAACAATGACTGTTTTTTCTTATATGTGTTTAAAATTTTGTGGATTTCGACCTATGGCATTCTCAGAAATGGTTATAGGTGTGAAGAATAGAGACAAATATGATAGGTAAAGAGTAAGCTCTCACAAAACAATTAAGTAAGAGGAGACAGAAAATACACAAAGAAGAATACTTTGTGTAGCTTAAAAATATACAGCGATGATAACTGTGCCAGTGTATGTATGCCAGTTTTACATAGCCAGTGTATTTCCATGAAGATCATAATTTTAATTAAGTATATAAGCTCTATATATAAGCTCATGGAATTTATTATAAAAACTCATACATAAATATATATTAGCAGTGTAACATTATCTGATCTTATAATGATATAATATTAAACCTTTCTAATAAAACTTCTTGAATTTTCAAGTTCAATATTAGAAAACATAACGAGTGGTTATTGTTATTCTATTTACACTAAATTTGTAGTCAAGCTGTTTCATAAATAAATGATTTATATAAAAATTAGATCAGCTCTGAAATGTAGGTGCTGAAAGCTTATGATAATCTCCATGACACAGCTATTCCCTCCTCTGTTCTCAGTTTTAATTATATTTCCTCTTTGATTTAAGTGCAGTTAATAGTTTATTCTAATTTGGAGAATAATTACCATAGCTCAAGAGTTACTTGCATCGCCGCATTTTTTTAAAGATGAACTTTTAGACGCTTTCTATATACAGCAAGTTGGTCTTAGGATTTAAACTGTGAGTTACTGAATAGCTTCTGATGAAGTGTGGGTCTTAAATGAGAAACCAAGGACACCTCGCTTTCCCCATGTCAGGATGTGGAAGTAAGAAAGGAACCACAGGATGTGGAGGTAAGAAAGGATGCCTTTATTGAGGCATCACAATAAAGGAACTTCTTTTTCTCTTTCTTGAGCCTTATGGACTGTTTGCCCTGTGTCTTATTTGATCCTTTAGTGGGAGTGGGGGGTAGGTAAAACAAACTGAACACATGATGAGTGTTGATTGTACTGGTGCCTCTGAATCCCAGCAACTCAGGTTTTGCTACTACCCACTAACACAGCAACACTCCTTGCAATGTGCAGAGCTTTCTCTGTGTTTATCCAAATGGTTGGGAGTAGAGGCATTTGAAGGTGTCCTGAGAAACTTTACATATAAATGATACTGCAGAGGAAGAAACTCAGAATGGAGTGGCAGCTCTGAAATACAAGTACATTATGGGAAAAGATGAAGAGAGGAGGAAGATGGATTGTAGGTATGGACATGATCAGTATCTCCTTGGGAATGAATATAGAAATGAGGCCATTAAAAAGTCAGTGTACTGCTTTATGCAGTAAAAATATTCTGTTTATAGAAAGACCACCAAAAGGACCTGAAGCAAAATGTTAATGTTGCCTTAATAAGCTTTTGGGAGAGTAGTTTTATACACACACACACACACACACACACACACACACACAGAGGCACGCATGCGCGCGCACACACATGCACACACACATACATATATATGATATATATATATACATATATGTCATATTATATATTATATATAATTATATAATTTTCCTAGGTTTCTGCTATATATAATTTAAAATATAGACATATATAATTTAGAGTGACGCCATTCTGAGACTAGTCCCAATTAAGCCCTGTTTCGTCTGATTATTATTTGCTTCCCTCTGCAAGTGACAAAAATGATGATGCCCTCTTACAGTTTAATCAACCAAAACATGTCTTTTTTGTATAGATCTTTTATTTTTTAGATTTCATACATTTGTTCATATTTGTATGGTTGTTGATCATCTTTTGAACACCACCCCCTTACCCCTCACCACCCCCTCTGGTCAACTCAAATCCTCTGTTGTTATTGTTGATGTGTGTTGCTCCATGTTTAGAACTCTGGGGTCTTCTGCAAAATAAAATGCTATTAAATCATTGGATAACAACCTTATAAATGCTAATACATATAACTCTGGATAGTCTCCTGTTCCTTATGCTACCATTTGCTAATCATTTACTTATTTCATATTAATTAGATATTAATATATAATTTCCCCTTGGTCAGTCCTCATTACAAAACCCTAAATTATTTTTGCCCACTATAGTACAGTTATGCAGATCTGACACTGAAGTCCCCCGCTAGTTGAACCACACCCAATGGGATGGATTCATCATCTGCTGCAGACAGACTGTAGTTTGCATCTTATAATTTCAAGTTCAAATTTCTTTTTTCAAAGATTTTCACATACAAAAAAAAAAGAAACAAACAAACAAAAGGGTGTTTCGTTTGTTTTATAACTAGAAGAGACTGCTGATGATTTAAACTTGCCTCAGTTTTCCTGTAGGAAAAGTAAAATCAGTGTTTAATTGACTGAGTACATTTAGTGAGGATAAACATGATTTTCTTATTCCCAAGTAGCCACATAACACACACATCATGACAACAAATCTAGTTTCTTCTGTTACTCTGCTTATAGTTAATGTCTAACATACTTATTACTCATAGGAAAAAAAGGAAGAGGTGATATTAATTTGACTTACCATTTCTTATCTAGAGCAGCTGTCAATAAAAGGCCAAGTTTCATTCGACTCCCATCTGCTCTCTTGGCAGGGAAGAAAACCTCATTGGAAAGCAGCACTTTGACATCATAGAAGACCAAAGTTAGAAAAGAAAGTGGTGAAAGAGTTTATAACAAATGTTCTGAATTGCAAAAAAAGCATCAGATTAATTACAGCCATAACAATATTGCAAGATGACAATATTCAACAAATTCAGTGATCTGAACCAAAGTTTTATGAAGATTCCACAAAATGAAAGTAAAAATGGATGAAACAGACATAACTGGGACTTCTATGAAAGAAAAACACCCTGTTTTTTTAAAGCAATATAAAAGGTTTTTGGGAAGATCAAATGAATGGTCAAATTTAACCCTTAAGTATACAAAAAAAAAAA
>PVHY01010441.1:0-31886 GCA_004024945.1 Uropsilus gracilis
GAACATGGAAGATATTAGTGAGGGTGGTTTAAGTGTTGAGTCATCCAGACTTTAGGATAAGGAGGGAAGGAAGATAGATCTGCAGGAAGCAGCTAGACCAAGACAAAATGGAAGGCTGCGGAGTCTTGATGAGATTGAAGAAATGGGAATGAGCTATATGAGCTGTGGTTGGAAAGTGGGGATTTTTGAGTTTAAGATTTGAGATGGGGGGAAGCTTTAGTTGGTCAGTTACATGAATAAAAGTGAAGACATGATGTATAGTGTGAGCAACTCCATTCTCTTATGGTGCTATTTTTATTCCCTCAGTAGTGTTCCTACTTCTGTCTTAGGTCTTGCTATGTTGCCCCAGGTGGTCCTGAACCTGCGGACTCAAGTGATCCCTAGCCTCAACCTTCTAAGGCTGGGATTACAGGTGCACACCACCACGCCCTGCTATTTCTTGAGACTAGGTCTTGCTGTGTTGATTGGGATGATCTCAAACCCGCAGACTCAAGTGATTCCAGCCTCAGCCTCCCGAGGCTGGGATTAAAGGTGCAAGCCACCGCTCCCGGCCCTACTTCTGTCTTTTGATGTTTCTTGGTCTCATTGAATGTATGTTGTGTCTTACCACAGAACATTGCTGCCTTTCCACAAGCACTTGTTTTCTAATAGATCTGGATTTACCATTACCAGTGTTGCCTGTGCCATCTTGATCTTTACCTATGACACAATTGGTGATACATATTTTATATAGGAGCCACAGATATTTTTTGGTCAGTGCTTCAGCCATGATCACACACATGGGAATTCATTTCTACAATGCTTTTGATTGCTCTGTTTGAAATTTTATAATCACTTTGGCCATGATTCTCGCTACTGGGAGCTAGTAGAGTGCTAACTCTAGAATCACACTGCTTGGACTGGAATTTCAGCCACTTCACTACTTGCTGTTTATTCTTAAGCAAGCTATCCTCCCTTCAATTCTTATCTATAAAATGGGGGTTATAGTACCTGAATCTTGGGGTGATTGTAGGGATTTGATTAGTTATTACATGTAAAGTACTTGTTGCCTGGTCATATAATAAATTCTCAAGAAGTGTCACTTTTGGAGTGATGATGGTAAATGATAGTAGCAGCATCGGAGCACTCTGCTAAATGTTGTTAGGTGCCAGACCAGATTCATCGAAGAGTGTTGAAAAAAAATCCCTGTTCTACATTTTCCTTAGGATAAGAACTATAAGAACTTCCTTAAGACTACCTAGAAAGGGCCTATGAAAGAGGCTTTCTATCTTACAGTTCAACAAGGAGCAGGATTGAGAACATGGAGCCAAAGAACCATGTAGAGAACATGTTGAGGTTTCAGGAATCGATATAGCTTTGTTGTGTTGCATATGTTGTCTGTAATCCTGAAGTTAATTAGTAAAATAATAGTGAGAAAAGGACTTGTCTAGCTTCAAGGGAAAGCAGAGAAGTTAGGTGTAATAATCTCCTTTCACACTCTCCTATACTCTTTTACTCACCAAATCTATATTTCAGATTGAGTCTCTCTCTTGAGGTCCAGTCCTATGCTTCCAACTACTTTCTGTGTCTAATTAGATATCTTGTATACATCAAACAATATGGCTAAAACATATCTTCCTTACTTCCAAACCTGTTCTTGTAGCCACCATCCTTGTCCAGATTGTCACTGGTCAGTCAGCTGTTTAACCTAGACAATTGAGGTAGGCATCTTTGACCTCACATTATTCACCATCAGTCAGTCTCTCCTTTCTATCAGTTTTGCTTTTCAGACCTATCATGTGTCCCTTTGTCTTACTGCCCTGGTATACACCTGCCCTGTATTTGTACTGAAAGCATGAATTCCAGACATAGTGACTGGTCTTTTAATATACTTCATTTCATTTTCATGACAACTTTATGAGGTAAGTCATTTTGTAGTTAAGAAGCCAGAAGGAGACAGAAATAAAATGACTTGCCCAGTTGATTAGAGTCATAGTTAGTAAACCTAGGTTATTTTGTCTAGACTGTAACAGTAATTTTATTGTCTCCTTTGAATTGTTTTCTTTTTTTAAATTTGAAAGTAAAAATGTATGTGAAAAAAGGAATTATAAAAAGTAAGATGTGAATGTTGCCATTTTCAATTCTACTCTTAAAGAGAAATCAGTGATGATGCTTTTTGTTCTAGGCCTTTCTTCTTTGCATATACACATGTATCTGTTGGCAGTAAGAATGAAGGACACCCCAGGGTCCCCAAACCTGCTTGCTCTAAATAAGTTCTGCCATCCACTACATCAAGACAAAATAAATTGAAGGTGCATAAGACCTTCAGTAGAAAGGGACTTTAATACAATTAGTGTGCAATTGAAAGAAGAGAAGAGAGAGACTATAGTTAAAATAGTTTCCAATGAGACACCCAAAGTTACCATCCCCTCATGGGTTAATGCCAAGTCAAACACAGTTGGCCTAATGCAGGGCCACTGAGGCCTACAAACTTGCCACAAGTCTAAAGCACCTCCTGCGTATATTTCTCTGTTCCATGTCTGTTCTCTAACCCTTTCCTTCTTTCTAGTCTTCTATTTTTCAGCTTCTCCTCCCTCCTCAATTGAGGCAGGAAACCTGGAAACTCCACTTTTCCTGGGAATTACCCTGTTACATATAGATAAATACTTTACCAAACAGATCATTCTGTATATCCCCACAAATAGTTCTTTTTCCATTCAGGGATATATTTTTATACAGACCTATTATATTTTAAAAATGGATGGATTGAATGACATTATACGAAAGTATGTTTAATAATTCATCTGTTAAAGATCATTTATTTTTACTTTTACAAATAATGCAGCCATAATATTCTTATACATATAGCATTGCATACATATTTGTGTGACTGTTTCTGCTAGGTAGAATCTTAGAAGTCATATTGCTTGGCTAAGGAGTATATGCATATTTTATGTGTTATGTTCCAGCAATTGTACTTCAGTTTGTACATTGGCTCAATCTTTCATACTATAACTAGAGTGAATTTTGTAAAATGCATTTAATCACATTATTTTCTGATGTCAGAAACAAAGCAACAACAAAGATATTTGGTGGATTTTTATTGTCTATATGATACATTTTAAAATTTTAATTTTTTACATGAATGCTTAAACCTGTATTTGCTACCATTCTCCCCCATCAACAAATATACATGCTGATCTATAAGGCAAAATACACTTTTTTTTTTGTGAAACCTTCCATGTATTCACCTTTTGCTTCCCTCCATGCAAGATAGAATTAATTGCTTCTTTCTCTAAGGTCCCACAGCACTGAATTGTTATCCCTCTGATTGTGCTCAGTACATTGTACTGCATTTATATGTATCTGTCTCCCCCTATTAGTCTGAGTCTCTCTTAAGGACAGGAACCATGTGTTACTCATCACTGTATCCCTAGCACTTTGTACAGTGTCTGTCAGAGTGGGTTCTCAACAAACGTATGAGATGAGTGAAGATATTCTTGAGGTTAGGTTAGCAATGAGAACCTTGAGAGAGAGAAAGAGAGAGAGTAGGTGATGGAAGTTTTGAAGTATAGCAGAGAGTTCACTGATTTCAGGAAACATGGAAGCTAGTCTAGAAAGGAGAAATAAGCTTAAGTTGACAGAAGTCCCAAGTGGTTTTCTCCTCCACTAAAGAGACAAGCTATCTGGTTCTTTGGATTGATAGGTTTAGGACCTGAAAATATTTAAAATATTCAAAACTGGGTAATTGAAGATTCAGTTGACATATTTTCCAATATCAGATGCTTATGCCCAAAGACCCAGCCTTTTTCTCAGGGTCATGAATACCTTTTTCTTCTTGAAAAATCAAATACTTCATTCTCAGGGCAGGAATGGGGTAGGCATGGGAATGGTAAATAGGTCAGAAACTCCTTCATTGTCTCTTTAGCCTGCCCAAGGGGGAAGTAATCTACTGAAAGGCCCTAGGGCTGTGGGTCTGTTCTGGAGTAAATGATCTGCATGAAATGAGTTCTTGTCTCATTTTTTCCCCCAGATAACTCCAGTAGCTTTTTTTGATCTGGTGCTTTGAAGAAAGAAGAAAGAAGGAAAAACAGAATAAGTCATGTCAGAGATACTTGACCTCTCTTTTCTGTCTGAGGTGGAAAGGGAGTTGATCCTCAATGTCCTACAAAGAGATGAGGAGCTCAGGAGAGCAGATGAGAAAAGGATTAGGTAAGAATCCCAGAAAAGCATGGGTTCCCACATCTTTGACCAAAGATAGACTTTTCTTCCTATGTGACTTCTGAATTTCAAAGGGGTTTTTCTTTGAGCTTGACAACCTCTCCCCTGAGGTTATTGTTTTCATTGAACCAGATATGCTTACTTGATCCTGGCCCACTGTGCTTCTCTTTTGGGTCTTGGCAGGCGACTGAAGAATGAGTTACTAGAGATCAAAAGGAAAGGGGCCAAGAGGGGCAGTCAACACTACAGTGATCGGACCTGTGCTCGGTGCCAGGAGAGCCTGGGTCGTTTGACTCCTAAGACCAACAGCTGTCGGGGTTGCAATCACCTGGTGTGTCGGGACTGCCGCATCCAAGAGACCAATGGTACTTGGAGGTGCAAGGTGTGCGCTAAGGAAATGTAAGTGTCATCTATGGCTGAGTAGAGAGGAAATGAGGCCATAACCTTAGTGAGGACTTTCCCCCCCTGCTGTTGGTTGAATGGTAAGAGTCATTCTTTATCCATCAGATATTTTCCTCTATTTCTTCCTAGAGAGCTGAAGATGGCAACTGGAGACTGGTTTTATGACCAGAAAGTGAATCGCTTTGCTTTCCGCACAGGCAGTGAGATCATCAGAATGTCTCTGCGCCGCAAACCTACAGGTACCAAACCTGTCTGGAGGTGGCTCCAGTGACAGACCCTCTGCTGTGGAATCCTAGTGTATGCTCACGAGTTCTGTCTCCACTCCTTGGGTGCATCCTTTTTGTTGGGGAAAAAATATATAAAAGATTTAAAAATATATTAAAAAAATCACAAAAGGTTATGTTGCCATCCTTTCTATAAGTATGATGTGTTTCCCCCCTCTGCTCCCATTGTCACTACTCTGCCATGCTTTTGTTTGTCTTGAAGCCAATAAAAGAGAGACAGCGGGACAGGCCCTCCTTCACCAGTCACAGGTGGGCAATATTTGGCCAGGAAGAAGGATTATTCAGGAGCAACAGAAGGAGCAGAGGTAAGAACTAAACAACTATTTAAAGAAATACTATGCATTCCTTTAATGCTTTGAGGTTTTTATTTTATATTTTTTGTATATATAATAATAGATATTTGAATTATAGGAAAATTTGAAAAGTAGAGAGAAAAAGAAAAGAGGAAAAAAAAGTCCTAATTCTTCTACTGATGTGTGAACATTAATATTTTTATATATTTGCTTTGTTCTTCATAAGAACACTTTGAAAGCACATAAAAATAACACATACTTATTGAAATTTTAACCAGTATAGGGAACAATAACTAAAGCAATAATTCACCCCAAATTTGTTATCTGGGTGGGGGGGGCAGTTTTTTTTTTTTTTACTAAAGATACTTTTACCATCTTTTCCTAAACCAGGGGAAAAAAAACTCTACCTTTTTATTTGCTAAAAAATGGGCAAAAGCCCTTATCAACCCTTAAACTTCCACATATTAGTTACCTTTATCATCCAGATACCTGCTGCTTGCCTACCTCCAGGCCCTCTCTCAAACCAAAGAAAAAAAACTTTACACCTGTCCCTTGAAGGATTTGTTACCACCCGCAGCTCTTGCCATACAATTTTAAAGCTAGACCAAACTCTGATTTATTCCTAAGCAAGAAATTGATTACCTAAATATGGTCTACAAGATAAACATAAACCTAGTTACCCCCATCAAAATGACAAAAACTGTCGTTTTGTCCCTGGGCACCTCACCACATGTCCAGTCAGTTTGAATTTACCAACATGTGTTCCAAAAGAAGGGCATTCCTCTGTTCCTCCTTTGGTGTGTTTCTGCTTCTTCCAAATATGTGGTCAAAGAGGTGATGTTCTTCTTTTCTTTTGGTGTTGTCTCAACTTTAGGAAGTAGAAAAACTCCAAGTCTGTTTTCTCAGGCCTTGCTCACGGCCGCTCTGAAGACATCTGAATCAACTAGATAAGACAAACGCCAACACAAAGTTCAATCTCCAAATACTTTAGACTCCTTCAGCACACATCATCAGCTTATGCATGTTAAGGCTGTGTGTTCACCAACCCAGGCAAAAGGACATGGGTCCCAGTCTGCCTCAGTCATTATGGCCGGGTTTCCATGCTCCTCCAAAAATGGCTGAATCCTTTCTTCTTCTTCTGAGCCCTTTTGATACTTTTATTTCTTGTTTTCCTTCTTTCTTGGAGGGAGTCGTCTCAATCATCTCACATCACAAAAGCCTTGTTTTCTTCCTCCTTCACTTCTATTCTTCTAAAAGAAAACTATGAATTCTAATCTTGAAATGTACAATTCTAAAACAACAGGGAAGTAACTCCTATTTCCTAGCTATTATCAATGCATAACATCAGCTATGTAAATGGCAGGTGCCCTCTGACAACTTCACATTTTGTGAAAATTATTTTGGATACCCTTTATACATAGATAGGTATCTATGTATATACCCTTTATACATAGATAGGTTGATAGGTAAGTAGGTAGGTAGAGTAGGTAGGTAGTAGGTATGTTATGGGGGGTGGGGGACAGGCTTTTTACTAAAAATCTTTTTTTTAATCAGCTTTCCTAAACCAGAGAAAAACTTTTACATTTTAATCTGATGCAAAATGGGCAAAACATTAACCCTTAAGCTTCCACATGCAAGTTACCTTTATCATTTAGACACCTGCTGCTTGTCCTAGGGCCCTTTACATCCCAAACTAAAGAAAAAAAAGCTTTTAGTTCTAGACCTGTCTCCTGCCTACCCCACCTTTTCAGGGTTCTTTCTGTACCCGCAGTCTTGCTATGTAATCCCAAAGCCAACCCAAACTCTTAAAGTGATCAAGCTATTTATTTATTACTAAGCACGTAAGTAAAAAAGTTACCTATTACACATTACCTAAATATTACCTACATATTACCTAAATATGTATCGAAGTACATATTACCTAAATATGTACTCCAAAATAAGCATATAAAATCCCAGTTACCCCATCACATGTGCTACAAAATAAACATGAAAAACCCAGTCACCCAACTACATGTCCAGAATTGTCCTTTAGTCCCTGGTCACCTTACCACATGTCCAATTAGAGTTCACAAACACATGTTCCAAAAACTGTATTTCTCTTTTCTCCCTTGGTATCTGTTTTGGCTTCCTCCAAACACGTGTTCCAAGATGTGGTGTTCCTTTTCCCTTTTGGCATCTGTCCCAACTTTAGGCACTAGAAAAACTCCAAGGTAAAACGGGAACCAACACCAGGTTCTTTTTCTCAGGCCTCGCTCACTGGCATTTCCAAAAGCTTCTGAATCAAACTAGATAAAACAAGCTCTAACACAAAGTTCAAATCTCCAAACTCTTTAGACTCCTTTAGTACACACCATCAGCTTTTGCAAACTATTTACTCAGGCTGGCCCCTTGGCCACCTCAAGCACTCACAAGAAATCACCAACCCGGACCAATGCTCATGGGCCAACATCCGACTCTTTTCTCTCTGTTTCTGCTGTCACGCCACAGTTGGGCTGCCATCTTCCCAAAATGGCTCAAATCCCACCTTTCTTCACTCAGGTGTATTTATCCCTACTCCATGTTTCTCCCTCCCTTTTTGGAAGGAGTCCCTGTCAATCATCTCACACCACAAAAACTTTGTTTTTCTTTTCTTCTCTCCTTCTGTCCTGAAAGAAGACTATGAATTCTAAAGAAGGCCAGTAACCACACCTTGGCATAGTCAGTCTAAGCTTTGTTTACCTGGACTCTGAAACAATCAAGTCAGAGAGTCAAATATCCATAATGTTGCCAAGTCCTTCTTGAAATTTACAATTCTTTAGCAAAAGGGAATTAGCTTCTACTTTCTAGATGCACTTTCTTTCCAATATTACTATCAATGCATAACACATCAACTATGTTAATGGCAGATGCCATTCTAACATGTGTAGGTAGGTAGGTAAACAGACTGAACAAACTTTGTAATATCAGGTTATAATATATTAAATTAAAAGTATTCTGTTTAATTTTACATGAATTAAGCAGAATAAAACATTGAACAATTGCTTGCCTTCAGACAAATGTTTATTTACTATAAAAGATAGTAAGTTCAAAGCTGGGTGTGGTGGTGCATGCCTGTAATCCCAGTTACATGGGAAGCTGAGGCTGGAGATCACTTGAGTCCACGGGTTCAAGACAACCCTGGGCAACATAGCGAGACCTAGTCTCTAAAAAAGAAAAGCTAAAAAAAAAAAAAAAAGTAAGTTCAAGAAAATACATTATAAAATATTATAAAAACCACTGATCATTTAGTCATTTTTTCCCAGTGCCTTTTTGGTAACAGTTTTATAAGGATGGAATTCACATACCATGCAGTTTACTCATTTATAGTGTATAATGTAATGATTTTTAATGTATTCATAAAATCATGCAATGATCACCTCAATCATTAGAAATTTGTATCACTTTAAAACAAAGCCCTGTACCCTTTAGATATCACTCCTCCCAACCTCACAGTCCTTCCCCATTCCTAAGACGCCAGGCATCTATTTTCTGCTTATCTGAATTTGCCTGTGTTGGACATTCATGTAAATGCAACCATAGAATATGTGGTCCTTTATAACTACCTCTTCTCACTTAACATTTTTAAGTTTCATCCATATTGTAACGTATATCAGTATTTAATTTGTTTTTATTGTCAAGTACTATTTTACTGTATGTATATTCCACAAATTATCCATTCATCTGTTGGTGGATAGCCATTCATTTGTTGGTGGATATTTGTGTATATTCCACAAATTATCCATTCATCTGTTGGTGTTGCTTCTACTTTCTCACTGTTATGAATAATGCTGCTGTGAGCATTTGTTGTGATTGTGAGTTATGGGGGACACATGTTTTCATTTCTCCTAGGTAGATACTTAGGAGGAGTGAAGTTCTTAGGTGAAGTGGTCTGTTGGTCATTTTTAGAATTTACCTCTCTCAATAGTAGCTATTATGAATGAGTGCTCTGCTCTGCAAGGGGAGATGAACTTTTGTGCTCTTGTTCCCAACTCTTTTCCCTACTCTCATTTTTATCACTCGATTTTTTTTTCACTTTGTTGGGATTTATAACACATTTTGCAGCCATTAGACGCTGTTTATCTGTTCGTTTGGTTGTAGTTCAAATTTAAAAGGATTATATGCTGACAACCAAGCCTCAGACCATGGCTTCTCTATATTTCTGAATACTTTGATGTATTTCTTAGTTTTCTGGGTAGTATCATTGAGAAGTTCCTTTAGGGGGGCTTGTGGAAGCTGTATTTATTTCACTCTTTCATGTGGAAAATATCTGCCTAGTATGTTTATAATTGAACCCTATTTTCGCTGGATTTATATTCTTGGGTCACACTCTCCTTCCCTCAGAATGTTGTAGGTATTGCTCTATTGTCTTCTACCACTGAACTTAACTGAAGAAGTCTGAGGCTGCCTCCTGTTTTCCTCCCTTGTGGGTAGCTTTATCTCTCTGTTTCTCTGTTTGTGTGTGTGTTTGAAAATTAGATAGACAAAAATTATTTTTTATTTTTCTTGAAGTTTAGTAACTTAACTAGGATCTGTCTCAATGGTGATCAACCTGTATCACTTTTTCCAACATGTAGTATACACTCAATGAGTTCTTCCTTTACTGCAGGAAAATTTTTCTATATCATATCATCTTAATTCTTTTTCTATTTCATTTGTTAAGTTTGCCACTTCAAGGATATTGGAAACTCCCATCTAGCATTTTTCTCCTCACTATTTCCTGCAATCCAAAAAAGAAAACAATGAAATCAATTAGCCATGATTAGGCCAACCATTTCTGCAATGCTATTACTTTGATTTTCAGCAATTTTTTTAAAATTTCTTCCCCATTCAATCCCACTCCTCCTATCTTTGTACTGTGTCTAATTTACTTATTGGAATAAATTGTCTTGTTTAAGTCTTAATTTGTTCCTTGTTCTCAATCTTCCTTTTTCTTTAATTTTGCTGTTTAATCATCTTGTATTTGAACTCTCTGCTTTATCAAATCTATATTCTTATCAAGTTCCCCTGTAATGTAAAGCACTCACAAGCAATTTGCTTCTTTTTTTTCCTGGGGTTATATTCTGTTCCAGATAGACTCTTTATCTATCTTGCAAGTTATTTCTACCTTTCCCTTATAGCATATTTATGTATCTTTTCATTATACTCATGTTTAACATGGGAAATTCTGCTGTTATCTTTTGTTTTCTCTGATACAGTGCTGTAGCTTCTGACAGGCCTCTCACTTCTGATGGAAGCAATTTATCTCTTTCTCAAGCCCAGGTCGATTTTAGTTTTAGGATAGAATATTGCTTTCTAGATGCTTCTTTTTTCTAATCTGAGGGAAAGGGCAGAAGGTAACTTTGTGGTCCTGGCTTTGATATCATAAAATTCTCTTAAATATCCCAGTCCAAGTTTTGCTTGATCCAACTCTGGGTACATCCTCCCACACCATCTCATGCCCATGTCCTTGTCTGCCTCTGCTGAGGTCCCCTCAGTGGTACCTGGGACTGTAACTCTTGAGGATTTTTGTTTTCCTCAACTTATCTCAGGACCCCCTGATTTCTTGTTTAGTCTGCATAGTTACACCATTGGAAGCAGTTTTGTTGAGCTCAACTTAGCTTCTTTTTACCTTAACCATTACTTTTGAACTTTGTGACCTGAGGATTCATTCCTTGCCTCTTCCATCACAGCTAGTGAATGTTTGGGTTTTTATTTGTGTTTTCTAGCTTTCCCTCAGTCGAAGAAAAATGGATTTATTGCATCACATATGATTGTTGAAAAGTAGTATAAAGATGTATAAAAGGGGTTGCCAGTGAACTCACTGCTTCTGTCCCAAGCAATTCTTGCTAATAGTTGCTTAATAATTGTACGGATGGTGTACAAGTCTGTCTAAATGTATTAATATGGGTTTCATTTTTAATTTTGTAATTTCTCTTAAAAATAAGATCATAATATATACATGTTAAGTGAAAAAAATGACAGAAAAACAACTTTAAAGATTCAATATTGATTATCCAACAAAAAGTGAGCCAAAGTTCTTGAACAGACATTTCACCAGAGATACTCTATAGATATCAAATGAACACATGAAAAGATACTCAACATCATTAAGTCATTTGGAAAATTCCATTAAAGTCACAATACTACTGTACCCCATTAGAATAGCTGAAATTAAAAAGGTCAACCATACCCATTGTTAACGAGGATGAAGAACAATTAGACTTCTCACACCTTGCAGATGGGAATGAATAATGGTGTCGCTCCTTTGCAAAGCAGTTTAATAGTGTATTAACTGTGCACCTATCTTGTGATTCAGCCATTCCATTCTTAGATGTTTACTAAAGAGAAATATAACCCTAAGTCCATAGAAATGCTTATGTGTATGTTGACAGCAATTTTATTTGCAGTAGCCAAAAGCTACAAATGACCCGATTATCCATCAATAGCAAATGAATACATTTTAGGGTGGGAATAGAAAAGAATGGACTATTGATGCATTCAGAAGCACTAATGCATCTCGAAGTGAACATTCTGAGTGAAAGAAGCCAAACAAAAAGGAGGACATGCTATGTGATTCTGTTTATTTAAAATTCTAGAAAATACAACCTAAATTTTAGTGACAGAAAGCAGATTAGCACTGCCTGTGGAAAGGGACAGGGAGAAAGGGATGAACTAGGAAGGGACAAAAGGAAACTTTTGAGAATGATGCATGTGATTGGCTAACTTAATTGCGATGATGGATGTATACACACGTCAGAGGTCACCAAATTGCACATGTACACATGTAGCTTATTTATATCTGTTATAACTCAAAGTATAAAAGGAAAAACAATGTAGAAAGATATCCCAGGGACATCTTTCCAAGACAGCACCAAGGATCTACCTCATTCTTTTGGCCATATCTATGGTGTTTCATTACATGCATGTTCTGTGACTTTTTCCATACAGCTGTGGATGAGTGACTCATCTGCACTAGGTGATGAGGCCCCCTTTTTCCTTTTTGGATAAGGACAAGAATGGCTTTTAGTTTCTGAACCTGATTAACACATCTGACATCATCAGTCAGAATGTAATTTCTGAAACCTACTGCTTCTGGCTGTCTAGGACCTCTGGTCTTATTGGACCCAGAAGACTCTTATTTATGCTAAGCATGGGAACAGATTAAGTGACCATAAATGATCTTTTCCATAAAATTATGGAGCCTCAGAGATAATCTAATTCAACCCTCTTACAGAAAAGAAAGCAGGGTAAATGATTTACCTGCGATCATACAGATAGTTCAAGTCCAGGGTTCCCGTCTCTTAGTCTATTTTTTACTGCACAGATGTCAAATAATTGCTTTTTTTGCCCTAGGGTGGTTTGTATCAGCTCTGGATCAGGGCATATTAATCTTTAGGAAAAATATAAGCAGAAAACACTCTCCATGGGCCATTGTTAGATTCTCTCTCTAGAGGAATGGTTCTGTTTTGAGTTTTTATTCTTTGGAGCAAAAAGGTAAAAAGAATGATTCTAAAATAAAAATGGAATCACACTCCAGCTGTGTCTTGTACTATACAGCTAACACATCTCTGGAGAAATGACCACTATTTCACCTTTTGCGTGTGCTAATATTTCAGCTCCCACTGTCTGTTTTCAGAGAACTATCTCAGACATTATGTGGGAACTTGCCAAGTTTGTTCTTCACTGCCTAAGATATTATAGATATTAGCTACTTTGTTCTTTGTTAGTGTATTGCTTTTTTATATGTGTTTAACAGATATCTGAATGTGCAAAAAAAAAATGCCAGGCACCGTTTGAGGCAGTGAGGTGCACTGGTGAATATTTTGTTTGTGTCACTTACATTTGGCAGTGGGGACGTAGACAGTAATCAAGTGTGTATCTCATAAATGTGCTCCATATCTGTTACACACTAACCCCTCTTTTCTCCTAGTTCCCAATGTCTCTGGATTGTTTGCTGATTCTGGACATTTCATATAAATGAAATCATACAAAATGTGACTATGACTGACTCCTCTCACTTCACAGAATGTTTTCAAGTTTTATCCCTGTTGCAGCATTATCAGAACTCCATTCCCTTTTGAGTTCATTGCATGGATAGACCACATCTGATTTACCCATTCATTCACTGAGGGACAGCTGAGCCACTTCCACCTTTTGGCTATAGTGAACGATGCTACTAGGTGCCTTCATGAACAAGTTTTTGTGTGGGTACATAGTTTCAATTATCTTGGGTAGACACCTAAGAGTAGAGTGCTGGGCTGTATGGTAATTATATATTTATGTATTTTTAAAAGATCATTTTGCTACTGTAGTGGGGAGAGATAGAGACAATGGTAAAAGCAGGGTGATCAGTTAGGAAATGATTGCAGCCATCCATCTACCAGGTGGATGATGGTGATTTGGTCCAGAATACTGGTAGTGGAGGTGTCAAGAATTGGTCAGATTCTAGATAAACATTGTTGATGGAGCCAAGGGACAAATTGGACTTGTACTAATAGAGAATGAGAGGCATCGAGGATGATTCTTAAGATTTTTTTAGCTGAGTAATGAAAGGAGAGAGTCATCTGGAAGGAGGAAGAGCAGGATTAGGACAGATATCCAAGCAGAGATGTCAAGCAGGCAATTGGCAATACAAGTCTGGCATTTGAGTGAGAGATAAATTTAGGAGTTATTAGTTTACAGAGGATATTTAAAGCCACGAGACCATATGAGATCATTTAGGGATAATTTTGATAGAGAGGAAAAGCTGTCCAAGGAATAAGCCTAGATACAACCCAGAGATTAGAGGCTTGGGAGATGAAGAGTCACCCACAAAGGAGAATGAGAAGGAGCAGCCAATGAGGTCAGAGGAGAAAACCAGCAGAGTGTGGTGTCCAATAGTCACATAAAATTGCTTGAGATACTTGTATAATTCTTTTTTCTCCTCTTTCTTCTTCTCTCACCTATTATGTGAGGTAAGGGGTCCAAGAATGGTGAAGTAAAGTGTGTGGGTATCCTTTAGGCTACCTGGGCTCATTCTTTATTAAGCTGAAAAAGAATTCTGATCTGAACAGTATCATCAGAACAGACTGCTGTCTTTATGTATTTACCAAAATCCCCACTGAGGGTGTTTAGGCAAGGATTGTGTCAACAAGACATATTTGAGTGCTGGCTTTGAACTGACTTATCTTTGAGGAATTGGGAACACAGCAGCAAGTGAGATGATATGGTCACTGATCCCAGGGAACTTAGTTTGGTGGAAGAGAAAGACAGTGAAAATCATTTGTTCAGATTTTTGGACAAATTGAATATGTTTAAAAGAAGTTAATGATCACATATGCAGTGTCTGCAACAAAGAAATTAGGTACTTTAGGAGCACTTAGGAAGTTTACTCATCTAGACTTGGCATGGACATCATCAGAAAGATTGGGAAGAACTTGCATGTAAGGAGAAACCCAAAGAAGGAGCCATTTAGGCAGGTACAGAAAAGTGACAACTGTGAAAAGAGCATCCCAGATAGAATGGATAGCTTTAGTACATTTAAGGAACTGAAAGATGCACATCTTTCTGAACTATAAAGGGTAAGGAGAGGTAGAAAGTAAAATATGAGTCCAGAGAGATGATCAGGGACCAATTTATACGGATTTTCTTGCCATGTAAGGAGTTTGAACTCAGTCCCAAAAGCAGTTGGGAACCACCGAACAGTTTAAAAAGCTTGTCCAATGTCACTTCTATGTGGAATATAGAGAAACCAGAGAAAGGATCCAATAAAACCAAACCTCCAAAGTAACCCTTGGAAGTGGACTTTGGAACTGAGACATTCAGAGGGGAGGGAGCACAGTGGACAGTGGTGGTGTGCTGTGGTGCTCTGGTGGTGGGAGCAGAAGTGTGTGGGGGGAATCTAGACTTCCAAAATGCAAACAACAATGTAAACCAACGCTACTGCAAAAAAAGGTCATTTGAAACTAAAAAAAGCTTCTTAGATACTTCTCTTAGAAAGAACACTAAGGCTGCTATTGAGGGTAGGTTGGGAGGAGGCCTGATTCTCACAGGTGTACCCACATCCTTTTTACTTTGGCTCTTGGTTTTTACTTTAGTGTGCCATTCGAAGTACCCAAGCTGAAAAGTGGGAAGAGTGCACTGGAGGCTGAGAGTGAGAGTCGTGATAGCTATACAGCTGACTCGGATAGTACCTCCAGGTGAGAGACTCTCATTCCTTGTGCCTCCATTCAACTTGGCTTCTCTGGCTTTGATTTCAAGAGGGTAGGACCCCAATGTTCTCAGGGTTCCTGAATTCTGCCCCTGGGAAGATGAAGGAAGAATTTGCTCTGGCCTAGTGACAATTCTTTCAGAAGACCCTTTCTTGCATTGGCTGTGACACAGCCTCCTGGAAGAGAGGCTGCTGTACATCACACACCTTCCTAGAGCACGATGTTGCTCTGCCATAGGAATGGGGAGAGTGTGTTTGTGCAAAGTTGCTTATCTGATCACCCACACCCCTTCAGGTTTAATCAAATGTGCCATTTATCTTCTAGGTTTGGATTCTGTAGGAACCCCAAGCCAATGACTCTCTTTCTCATAGAGCTTGGGTCCCTGGATAGAGGGGGAAAAGAGAGAATGACTTTGATATAATTTTTCTCTCTACCTCAGGAGAGACTCTCTGGATAAATCTGGCCTCTTTCCAGAATGGAAGAAGATGTCTGCTCCCAAATCTCAAGTAGAAAAGGCAAGCTTTAGTATATGGTTAGGGTCATGTCCTCTTCTCTACCTACTTACCTACTCCTCTTTCCTTTGCTTTTCTTCACCCTTTTATCTCTTCTCTCTCTTCCCCAGCCTCCAAGAATTTCAGTGAAGAATTCAATTAAACAAATTTCTCTCTCTTCTCTCTTCCTCACCCTCCAAGAATTTCAATGAAGACTTCAATTAAACAAATTTCAATTGAGATTCATTTGACAGCCTTTTGTAATGTTTTGGTTGAACATGCAAAGAAAATGTGTTTTGTACTACCTCATAGGCATATAAGTTTTCCTTTGAGTGTGTCATAGTTAAGTGGAAAACTAAGCCTTCTTCCTAAGGCTAACCTTCTTAACTCCATCCTCCCACCTACCTTAGTGTCCTTTTTCATTTCCTTACCCTTACTCCTTCCTAGGAAACTCAACCTGGGGGTCACAGTGTGGTATCTATTGATGAGAGTGAAACAATCTTCAAGAAGAACACTAGAAAAATCCTCAGACCTTCAGGTAACTGATTTCCCTTTATGGTGTTTTGAGATTAAAATTCTGAATATCATTGCTAGGCTCTTGGTGTGAAGGAGAGTAGGTTCTCTCTGATACAGGTTTCTGCTCTTCTACTCAGAATACACTAAATCTGTGATTGATCTTCGCCCAGAAGATGTGGGACATGAGAGTGGCTCCTTGGGAGACAGAAGCAAATCAGTCCCAGGCCTCAGTGTAGATATGGTAAGTACCTTGACTTTCCCTTACCTGTAATATGACGTGTTATATATGTAGAGTTGGCTTTAGTAGCAAATACTCTCAAGTGACCTGTTTAATTATTTAGGGAAAGGTAACATGAATCTTCATTTCTCCAAATCTTCAATCATATTCCTAGATTTATAATAGAGGCCTTTTTTTCTGAGACGAGGTCTCATTATTTTTGCCCATAGAACCTCAGGCTCACGTTGCCCGGGGTACCACAGACTCAAGCAATCCCCAGCTTCAGCTTCCCAGGTAGCTGGAATTACAGGCATGCACCACCTTACCCAGATTTTTTTTGGGACTAGGTCTCGCTGTGTGCCCCTGATGGGACTCAAACCGTGATCCCTGGCCACGGCCATGGCTTCCTAGGCTGCTACCTACAGGCATGCACCACCATGCTTGGCCACGATAGTTGGGGGCTTACATAGATTCTTATTTTCATTAAGATGTAAAGGGGTGGGTGAATTGAGGCAGTCAAATGGGAAGAGATAAACTTATCTTATTCTTTCAAGATTTCTAAAACCTAGTTGGAATCTAGTTTTGGTGGCCTGAATTGTGGAGACATAAAAATAAGGGTATGCACATATGGGTGTACATGACACCTCAGAGCTTAGCAAGTTAGGATTCCCACTAGAGGAAGGAGATTAGGCTTTGAACTTTTGCCTAGTTTTAGTAACTACATCTATATTTATTGCTTCAGGAAGAGGAAGAAGAAGAAGAAGAAGAAGAAGAAGACATTGACCATCTGGTGAAGTTACATCGGCAGAAACTAGCCAGAAGCAGCATGCGAAGTGGCTCTTCCATGGTAAGTTCTGTTTGTTCGATGGGTATAGACATGTTGGGTGTACCAGGAAGGAAGGACATCCCTCGAGCAGAGGACATGGGAAAATCATCCTAGTAACTCTTCCCAGGTAAGAGATGCGTTTGTTCCTGTCTGCAAGTCTATTAGCACACATGTATATGGCTTCCTCAACCTCGACTCTGGAGAGTCATAGTGCCAGATCATTTGGGCTAAAGATGTTCTTCATCTTCAGGCTTATGTACAGTCACGATTTCTCCCCTTGAGAGGTACCTAGCCCATGAAGTGAGCAAAATCAGCTGTCTTCATCAGAGCCCACACCAGATCTCACATTGAAAAGCTGAGTGTGTCATGAGAAGGGCCCTAGCAGACCTCACTGGCTTCAGGGTGTGATTAAGGAGCAACAGTATAATAGGATCATGAAGTTAAAAGGGACATTTACAAATCAAGGCCTGGCTCTGTCATAAATATGAAGATTGATGTTTAGGGGAGATAAGCGTCAGAAACCAGGGTGACTTGAGTTTGTTCCCGCTCACATGCAGGAAGAGAATGGCTCTTTGCAGGGCTGGTTACTGCCTGAGAGGAAGATGTCTTTTCACCTCTCCTGGGATCTCCTCTTAACTCTGATCAAATCACTTCGCTGTATGGGTCTTGATAAGGATAAGATGAATAAAAGACAAAGCACCTTTTAAAAAAATTGTCAGTACAAAGATACCTTACTTAAGTGAGTGAAGAATATACCTTTTAGCCTGTAGAGTGCATGCTCAAAATGGAAACTTCTTAGCTGTACCTTACCTCCCTCTGCTCCTTGCCCACCTTCTGGGCCAAGCAAAAAATAACAAAATATATGAAACTAAGAGTCTAGGTTCACTGCATGCTGACTTAGCAACCTGAACAGTTGTGAGCATATGACTAGCTGTCCCTTATATTCTGGGTACAGGACTATTGACAAGACTGGCTTATTGTATGGGCTTCTGAAACATCTGTGGCTTTATCATGAAGGGGGTATGTGAAATATGTGGCAGGAAGAGTGTGCCTTCCCCAAATGTTTGTGGGTGCTTTATCTTCAGAGTACAATCGGCAGCACGATGAGCATCTATAGTGAAGCTGGTGATTTTGGGAACATCTTTGTGACTGGCAAGATTGCCTTTTCCCTGAAGTATGAGCAGCAGACCCAGACTCTGATCATCCATGTGAAGCAGTGCCATGAGCTGGCCTACGCTGATGAAGCCAAGAAGCGCTCTAACCCGTGAGTGCTTCTGGAACCCAGTGATGCTCTGAGAACAGCGCTCAGACCCTGGCATCGCTCCAGGCACCCTTGGACTGAGGCTGTCACTTCCCAGAGAAGCAGGGAGGTGTCATGGAGAATGGGTAGACAATATGTGGGAAAGGGCCAGGATTGGGAAAATGCAAGAATGGCGTGTCTGAAGGGACTGGGTATGACGTTTTCATTTTGTCATGGCATGTGGGTACACCAGAGCAGGGCAGTGATGAACAGAGCAGGGAAATGATGAACAATGACTTAGTGCTCTCTTTGGTCTCTAGATATGTGAAGACTTACCTTCTGCCTGACAAATCCCGCCAAGGGAAAAGAAAAACCAGTGTCAAGCGGGACACCATCCATCCGCTATATGATGAGACCCTCAGAGTAAGTACCTAGATCCTGAGGAGAACTGATTCTGTCTTGTGCCCTAAGCTGTAACTGTTCCTGTGTGACATGGCTGGTTGGCATGGGTTTCAGTGACCATATCTGTGTCTGAGGATACACTCTGGGCATCTGTTTACATCCTGACCTCCCAGAGAAGAGAACAAAGGGGATCTGGCTTTCTTGGATTGTTGTGAAGTTGGAGATTCACGTGGCCACAGATCTCATTTTTAAAGTCATTTGGCATAAGGAGTCTCCGTGGCAGCTCTTTTTGAATGTTCCAGTGTTCTCTTACCCACTCAAGGAAAAGTAAATGAATTATCCAGGTCCTTCTATGGAATACGGTAGGTTTTTGTGAAATGGGTAAGTTGAAGCTCTGAGTGCTTAGAGACTAAAGTAATTTGCTATTCAGGATTCTGGACTTAAGGCACATTTGCTCAAATTCTGGAATAATCTTTTCTGTGGAATTACCCCCACCTAATCATCTCCGGATTCTCTCCCTTCACAGTATGAGATCCCAGAATCTCTCCTGGCCCAGAGGACTTTGCAGTTTTCGGTTTGGCATCATGGCCGTTTTGGCAGAAACGCTTTCCTTGGAGAAGCAGAAGTCCACCTGGATTCCTGGAAGCTTGATAAGAAACTGGATCATTGCCTCCCCTTACACGGAAAGGTAGTCTGCTTTTCCAAGTCCTTACAGTTTGGATCTGAGGTAGAATTGTCTGCAGTGACCTCTGCTGGTACATGTTGGTTAGTATCTTTGAAGGTGGTCTGCAGAGTTCCAGCGCGCCCTGCTGGGGCTTCTGAGTTTCACAGTATTATCAGGTGCACTTTGATGTCAAGTGTGAGTATTGTCTTCTGTGTGGGCCAGGCAGAATATGCAGCCGTGGCTTTCCTTTGGAAAGTCTTTTATACATGCGCTAAGCTTTGCCTCCTAACCTTACAGAGTCTGTGTGTATCCTAACATACTAACTTGCATTTCTCTCCAAGCCAGCCTTTGGAATGTATCCTAAACTGCAATCCTTTTACCAACTAACCTTTTCACTGAATAAGTGAGAAGTAAAGCAATTCATGGAGTTCCAACTGCTGTGCTCTTTGCCAGAGACATTTTACTTTGGAAATGGCACCTTGGTTAAGAGCGTAGCAGTGTGCATAATAGTGCTTGGGATCTGAGTGCAAATCTGGATTTGAATCCAGTTAGGTAAGTCACTTAACTTACTTAAAAAAATTAGGTACATCACCTAACTTTTCTATGAGTCATAGTTTCTTCATATAGCAAATGATGATAATAATAATATTCCTTTTTTCAGGACTGTATCCAGAGTACCAATTTGTGCCTGACACATACAGATATTCAATACGTTGAGTCAAATTCTGGTTGGGGTGAAATTGCTAAAACAGTTAGGACATCTTGATTGTCAAAAGTGTTCAATGGCAAGGTTCTTTAATGCTAGCATTTTATTTATTTGCTTTTATACACTAGAATTTTAAATGCTAAAGATAGTCCATTGTGCATAGAATTCCTCTGGAGAGATAGATAAAAGATTTATAAAGTTTGCTCTCTCTAGCAAGGCAGTTGAGGTGTGAGGGTGTACTAGTTTTCTCTATATGCCCTTTTATAACACTTGACTTTTTTGCCATGCCTGTGTAAATTGTGTATTAAGAAAATTAGGTATGTGCATGCACATGGTTCAAATGAAAACAACACCAAAGTGTATTAAAAAAAAAAGTAGGTTCCACTCCTAGGGGTGGGGGCAGAAAACACTTTTATGGACTGCGTAGATGTGTTCACAGAATTTTTTTAGTAAGCAACATGGATATACATGTATGGATTTATATATACTTTACTTTTTATATAAATAGGCTCATATAAACCTCATTGTGTATATATCTTGATTTTTTCCCCTATAACACATTACCATGGACATCTTTCTATGCCATTACTTCCAGATCTAGCTTACCTTAAGTGCTGTGTAGTCTTCTTTTATGTACCTGTATGAAAATTTTTTTACCATTCCCATGCTGATGGACATTTAAATGGTTTGTTTTTTTTCCTTGCTGTTAAAACTGCTGTAATATATTTCAGCCTTCTTTTGTGATTGTAACTGTAGGAGAAATTTCTGGTGGTGGATAAGTTAAAGGAAATGTCTGTCCAACATTTTGATTGCTACTGACCTTCAAAGAAATAATAGCATCATTAAGTCTATCCCTTTAAATAGAATAAAAACAGGAGAACTGTTCTTACCAACTGTAACATATTATTAGAAATTTAGGATTTTTAAATTGTTTGTCATAAAAGTCATTCTCTAATAGCCCTAGGGGGGGCCTATATAATTTGATAGACTTATATGCAAATATCTCTATAAACTACTTTGAACTACTGCCAATAAAAAGGCCTTGCATAAGAGGAAAAAACTACTGCATTGAAATAAAAATATTTGCTTTTTGCAGTTATACTGAGCCGGAATGAATGTAAGTTACTGAAACAAATATTGCATTTTTCAGTTAGTGCTAAGTTCCAACTTTTAAGAGTGTCTTCGAATTCACAGTCTAGAAATCAATCAATTATAAATACTGAAAGACCTCTTCAGGGTTACTTATCTATTTTAACTTAAAATATTTTACATTTATCATCTCTGATTTTTCAGTTTAGCCCTAGCAATGCATTTTCTTCCATTCAGTTTTTTTCTTCTTGGCATCCCCCTCCGTATTCTTTCGTATCTCTCCCATAAAATAAACACTGTGCATCCTGGACATGCGTATATTTTCCCAGATGGATGGGGAGTATGTCTTCCTGGCCTGGGTATGCTCAGTGGTGAGGATTCAGTAAAAGGAGCCCAGTAAACACAGATGGGTAGAAGGGTGCCTCCAGCGTGTACCAGCTCATGCTCTGGACACCAAGTGTAGAAGGCAGAGCTATGCTGGAGGAGCCAGCAGAGAGAGGCAGTTCCATGACCCACAGATAAGAGGATAGGTGACTTTCTGCCCATCCCAGACCTTCATTCACTCTTGCATTCATTCAGGAAGTACTTGTGGAGCACTTCCTATGTGCCAGGTACCTTGCCAAATGTCAGGCATACTAGAATGAACAAAATTAGGCCTAATTTGTGTTCTCCTGGCATTTAGATACTAGTGGTAGAGACAGGCATATTGGCCAAAATTAACAAATAAATGTAAAATGAAAAATTGTTTCATATCCAAATCATGGAAACAAAGTTCCACCTAGCCCTCAAATCTTTGCAAGCTCTCCTTTCAAAACATTTTATCTTTGAAAATCAGACAAGTGTTACATGCCATTCTCATAAGAAGACAGAATATATACAGAGCTCAAAATGAAAGCCTGCTATCTTTTCCTATTCTGCTCCCCTCCCCAGAAGAAAAAAAGTGTTAAATTTGCCTGTATCCTTTAGATTTTCTGTGCAGTGTAGCATAGTGGTGAAAAGTATGGACTCTAGAACCAAGCTGTCTGAATCCTGCTGTTTTGAATCCTGCTGTTGCCAGTTACTAATAAATGTGTTACCTTGGTCAAGTTAGTTAACCTCTCTGTCAATAACCTTTAAAATGGGAATAACAGTACTTATCTCATGAGGAATGTCTTGAGGATTAAACAAAATGGTATAACTAAAACATGTGTAGCAATGTCTGGCACATAGTGAGTGCTGTGTGATAATGATTATGATAATTATTTACATACATATTCACATGCAAAGAAACAAATATATTATAATAAAAGTGGATGCTTTGTCTATACTTTGTTGACTTAAACATACATCTTGGATTCCTTTCCATGTTAGCAGGTACAGATTCATTGCATGCTTTTTGATAATTGCCTGCCATATGCCACATGCAGCCTCTGAAATTATTTAAGGGAGCCTCTCAACTTAACCTCATTTAACCTCTCCTATGTTGATTAATTTTAGATTGTTTGCCCTTTTTAGTTATTACTAACAAAGCTTGTATGGTGTCAGTGCCCTAAGCTTGTAGGCAACCTTGTTAGAAGATCTTTGAGGATCTGTGGCCTCTAGTTACTATATTCTCAAAGTAGCAAAATAGCGAGCACTGCAGAAGACCCTTTGGCAGTTTTCCTGCAGCTACTTCAGCAGAAACTACCTTAAAAACATGTAGCTGTGATATCCTAAGGACCCTAGATTGTGTTCATGCATAGGACAATTTTCCTATGTTAGGAAGCTGTGTTTGGGGGTGACTTTAGAATCTCCTTGGCGAGAGGTTCCAGCAACTCCTGAGAAGCCCAGCTTGACCTGTTGGGTTTGCCTGTGTTTCAGATCAGTGCTGAGTCCCTGACAGCACACAAAGGCGAGTTGGTGGTTTCATTGAAATACATCCCAGCCTCCAAACTCCCTGTTGGGGGTGACCGGAAAAAGAGTGAGTTTTTTTGGGGAGAGGGGGGCCTGGATTTAGCACTTAGTTTTCTGCACTGGATCCGTGTGAGGTGGTACTGACCAGGGACTAACAGTGTTGGAGAAGCCAGATTGGAATGCATCCTGGATGATCCATTCTCTCTATTATCTCCTAGTGAAGTATTTTCTACAGATTTGAACCAGAACAAGATGCCTTAGGGTTGGCATTCATTTTATTAAGATCATTAAAATGCAGTAGCTATGGAAAAGCTACTAAGGGGGTAGGACAGAACAGAAACCTTGGGGCTAAAAAAGGGTGGTTAGAAGGGATTTTAAAGTATGAGGGACAGGGAATCAAAGGTTGAGGAAGCATAAATGAACATGGCAAGTATTGTGCTAAGGACTATGGATGTGTTGCTGAGTAAGATATGGTTACCCTCCCTTAGAGAGCTTAATTTAACAAGAAAGATAGCAAAGGAACACAGATATGGGAATAACGGATTCTGCCTGATTATATTTGGGAGAGCATTAAAGAGGAAATGATGAGGAAACTGGACTTACAGCTGTGCCAGGCGAAACAAAGATAGAGAACTTCTAGAAGGGGAGATGGCCTAAGCAAAGGCTTCAGAAAGGCATGGTGCATGTGGATTGTATGTGAATTTAAGGGGATTAACTCATTTCAGTGGAGTAATGCTATATTAGTGGGGGAGAGGGGCTGGCATTAGAGATGAGGTCAACAGAAAAGGGCCTTGAACATGATTGTAAGGAATTGAACTTGATCCACTGGAAGTGGGAAGCCAGAGTTCTTAAAAAGATATTGCCAGTGAGGTCAAATCTAAAGGATTTGGAGTTTAATAAGAACCCCTAGAAGTGTGTGTAGAATAACTTGAGGAGAGGGAAGGGTAGAACTATATGTAGAGACCAGCAACATTTTAAAGGTTGAAAAGAGAACTAAAAGCCAGTGAGGTCTTGGGGGTTGTTAGCAGAGAGCAGTGCTGGGAGACAGCCTGAATATGGGAACGAGACTATCAATACTGTTGAAATACTAGTGGGAGCTCAGTCCTGAGGAACACTAAGAAGGCATGGTTCATTGACATCAGATGACATTTTCAGAGAAAGCAGAAGTTGGAAACAAGGTTGAATGAATGAGGCAAAGAAGTAGAGGTGGTGAGTGTGGACTTTTTTTTCAGAATAATTAATGACTACAAAAGAAGAGATAGAAAATAGCTTGAAAAGAAGATAAGGCTGAATGGAGATTTTCTTTAAAAGCAAGAGATGAAGTTAGCACACATTTATATGGAAGGGATGGGGCCAGTGGAGAAAGAGATCCAGATTTCCCCTGCAATTTGAAAGTAGAGTATTCCTATTTGGTATCACTTGGTAGATTATATTGGGGGTTTGGGAGAGCCATTAATTTACATGGAATTTTTTTTTAGTATTCCTAGGCTCCCCAAATAACCTACCAAATCATGCCAAATAGCAATGTTCTACTTTCAACTAGTGGGGGAAACCTATATTATAAATGGATGATGGGGCTTGAAATGGATGATGCCCAGTGAGTCCGTCAAGTGGGGATGAGATTATAAACACAAGTAGAAGAACTCCCTCTTTTTCAGTCATTTAACAACATTCATCTATAAAATGAAGACAGTGGGTCATCCCTCCTAAAATCATTTTGGAAATTAAAGGCTTAATGTAGAATTTGACATAGCCCATTTTCAGTAAGCATTTATTACTCTTGCTGTTGTTATTCATTGGGCACCTATTGCTGACTGTCAGGCACTGCACTAAATACTGAGAAGACAAGTCAGGTGTGTCCAGATGTCATGGAGCTTGTTGCCTTCAGGAGCAAAATAAGGAATTGCTATGTGGGTAAAGTTTGAGAGAGATCTGGAGGTGTAGGGACTTACTTGCTATGGCTGACATCCCTTGCAGGTAAAGGTGGGGAAGGGGGAGAGCTCCAGGTGTGGATCAAAGAAGCCAAGAACCTGACGGCTGCCAAATCAGGAGGGACTTCAGACAGCTTTGTCAAGGGGTGAGTTCTTGGACCAGCACCAAGCTAACAAGTTTCAGGACAAGAGAGCTAAGAAAGTACACTAATTTAACCTCTGTGAATGTTCTAGTGTGTCTGACTACCCTCAGCACCAGCTTCATTTTTGAGTTAGGTAATGTTAAAATCTCTGCTGCCAGTTTGCACTGGTTGGGCTAGGCTATAGTGTGGATTTTCAAAGGTGGAAGGCGGGTAGACAGGTCTAACTTCTCCCTTTCTTACAGATTTGTGCTCTTAATCCCAAGTAAAAATCCATGCTGCCAAATGTTGAAGCTTGGGAACTCAGGACGTTGTTCCTGACCATATCTAAGCAATGCCAGCTTTCCCCAAATTATAGATCACCTCCACTGATTTAAGTTCTCTAGTAAATCATGTCTGTCTCTGTCTATAGTTGGTATTGTTGGTTTTATTTAAAGAGGATCTCTCCCAGTGAAACCAAGTATTTAAAACATATTTTTGGTTTTGGTAACAGCTCACTAATAATATTATATTGATTTTTTTCTCCAGGTTTAAAGGAATTGAATCAGGTGAAGGCTAGAGTGGAGGCAGTAGGCACTGCACATAGCAGATTCAGAGGAAGGAGTGTGTACTCTACTAGGATCTGAGTGTTAACACCTTCCTGAGCTAGGCCTGTGGTAGGGGAAAGGGGAATTTAGCTAGGTCTTGCTAGCTTCGGGCAGGTTGTTGACTACTCCCCGCCCTCTGCCAGATATCTCCTTCCCATGAGGAACAAGGCCAATAAGCGTAAGACTCCAGTGATGAAGAAGACCCTGAATCCCCACTACAACCATACATTTGTCTACAATGGTGTGAGGCTGGAAGATCTACAACACATGTGCCTGGAACTGACTGTGTGGGACCGGGAACCCCTGGCCAGCAATGACTTCCTGGGAGGGGTCAGACTGGGTGTTGGCACTGGTGAGAGCCTCTCCCCCTTCTTTGTGCTTTTAAAGGCCTCTTGTGTATTTCACTCTGAGTCTGCCCTTCCCCCTCCCTGCACACCTACTCTATGACGAGCCATCTTCTTCCAGTGAACAGGTGACCAATATTTACTGAGTGCCTACTGTGTGCCAGACCTAGACAAAGGCTAAACTCATTCACTGTAATATGTAATATGTGCAGATAAATAGGACCCTCATTGTCAGGAATACCACCATCTTCTCTCCAAAAATTTTACAAATTTACAAACCTGTATCTCTTCCTATACTTCCCATCTTCCATCCTTTTATAATGAAAGAGGGGACCTTTGCAGCAAGGCCAAGCTCTTTCCAAGTGTTCTGGATCTCACCCTCACCTTTGCAGTGATCTTGGGTCTATCATCTCCCCTGTCTGATCACTTTCACCTTCTCTACTGTTATACTGGTGGTGAATAGAGATTTGCTCTGGGATTTCCAGTCTTAAGAAATAGAAATAGGCATTTTAAGAAATAGAAATAGGCCAGGCACGGTGGCATGATCCTGTAAGCGGCAGCCTAGGAAGCCACGGCAGGGACTGGGGATCACGGTTTGAGTCCCGCCAGGGGAAATGTAACAAGACCTAGTTCCAAAAAATTAGCTGGGTGTGGTGGCGCATGCCTGTAATCCCAGCTACCTGGGAAGCTGAGCTTGGGGATTGCTTGAGTCCATGGTACCCCAGGCAACGTGAGCCTGATGTTCCACTGGCAAAAACAGCGAGACCTAGTCTTAAAAAAAAAAAATAGAAATAAGCCTTTCTTGTACCTCATGGCCCCTCTCTAATTTCTCATAAACAATAGTCTTCATATTCCCACCTCTGGTATTCTCAGTTCATTGTAACCTGGATTCTGTTCTGCTCCTTTTCTGAGCACTTGCTTATGCCAGAGTTGTATGTTCATCTTACTAGATTTTTCTTTAACATAGCCGATGACTTTTTTGTGCTTAAGATTTAGCTTCTATCCCATGCTCATCTTTTCCTTCTGAGTTCCCTATTCTGAACTCAAAATATTGGTGCTTCTCAAGGCTTAGTTGTTAAATCTTCTTGGTTTCCTTCTTTAGTCTTTGGATTGATGCAAAGCATTTAACACAAAGCATCTGGAAGGATGTTTTCACAAGGAAGCTGGTTTATGTCAGTCTCCTTAGAACCCTTCCTTCAGTGGCTTCTTGTACCCAGAAAATAATCCTAACCAGGCCTGCAAGAAAATAATCCTAACCAGGTCCTCTGTAATCTCCACCTTCTGTTCCTTTATGATGCAGCCTGTGTCACTCTCTCACATGTTCTTGCTAATCCAACCACAGTGATTTTCTTTCTTCTCTCCAAATACAACCAGCTGGTTTCCACTTCAGAATTTTTGCAAATTGTGTTCCCTCTGGAAAGGCTGACTCCTTCCCACCCTTCAGATCTTGACTTAAATGTTTCCTCCTCAGAAAGGCCCTCTGACCTTCATCAAGGCACAGCTGTCCCCCTATTTATTTACTTTATGGCATTTGTCTCACTATCTAAAATACTCCTGTTGATTTAAATTGTCTCCTTTGTTTAAATGTAAACATGCAAGACTCATTTTTTTTGGCTTTGTTCACTGCTGTATGCCCAGAGACTAGAAGAGTACCAGCACACAGTAGGCCCTCAGTAAATGTTTGTTGAATGAATGCATGTACAAGGGAATAAAGAAAGAGGCTACATATAATCTGAACTTCAGTCCTGGAGTCTAAAGTGAAAAGAGAAGGGTCCTCAGCTATACTGCTTCTCTTAAAAAAAAAAAAAAAAGTTTAAGTTTGACAAGAACAGAAGGGCAGGCGTTCTGGCATGATGTATCAGACATTAGAGTTCTAGAATAGTCTCCAAATCAGACGTCTTTAGCTGCTGTGTACCATTTAGAGTCCCATTTCTCTTTTTTTCCCTTTTTTTCTTTTTTTTTCCTTCAAGACCAGGTCTCACTGTGTTGCCCAGGGTAGTCCCAAACCACCCGCAGACTCAAGCGATCCCTGGCTTCAGCCTCCCAGCACTAGGATTACAGGCTCATGCCACCATGCCCCAGCTTAGAGTCCCATTTCTTCTATCTCACATCTTTTGATAGTCTCAGGAACCCAGAAATAGCTGTCCAGATTCAGTGGGGGGCAGTTTGCTGTCTCCCCTGGCCCGTCTTTGCAGTACTCTGTCTCTTAGGCAATGTCACCCAAGCTTTCCTGGTGGGCTGACAGTTGGGTCCCTGTTCAGCCTGCTCTGGTGTTTCTCCTCAGGGATCAGTAATGGGGAAGTGGTGGACTGGATGGACTCGACTGGGGAAGAAGTGAGCCTGTGGCAGAAGATGCGGCAGTATCCGGGGTCTTGGGCAGAAGGGACACTGCAGCTCCGTTCCTCAATGGCCAAGGAGAAGCTGGGCTTATAAGAGTCCCTGCCCTTCTCTGCGGCCCCGGCCCTGACCAGGGCAATTGAGAGGAAGCGAAGAAACCAAGAGCAAACATTTTTCCTTTCGTGTATATGTGATGTATATGTGTGTACAAACTTGTATTTCTATGGATCTGGCTGCCGAAGTGACACAGACTTTCCCCCTCTTTTAAAGCAGGCTCGAGGATAAGGGTCTCTTGAAAATGTTTTTATTTATGTAAAATTTAGCCTATTTTCAGAGCCCGCACTTTCTTATATCTTTGCAAGATTTAATTAGCTCTAAAAAAAAATACAAAACAACTTTTTATCATTTTGCTTGCTGTCCTTGTTTCCACTTCCCAGGGAATCCTGTTCCCTTTGGCATTCATACTTGTCTAGATTTCAGAGTGCCTGGCTCAGGAAAGTAGGGTTGGGTGCTAAAGACAGAAGAACATGGGCGAGAGATATGTGGGTACTCTCTTTCAGTGTATGTATCCTTCCAATTCATGTCCTCCCTTGATCAATTTCTAGAACTTGGCTTTGAACTTTTTTTGTTTTTAACCCATGTCTCCCTTGCTTGGGGTCTAGTGTTTTTTTTTTTTTGAAATGCTAAGCTAATTCCTCAATTCCTAACTGTTTAGATCCCTTCACTAGACCTTTGATATACCCTTATAATAGAAGTGTTTTAGAAAAGCATTTTAATTAGATAATAGCCTTTTGACTGGATCAAGGACATGCCCAGCAAGAGCTTCTGGGTGGTTCCAGAGGGCCAGGGTGACTGAGGATGAAGTGTCTCCCATCGCATGCTGAATTCTTTGCATTGGAAATGGATACAGCAGTGGTTGAAGAGAAAGATGAGACATTTCAGTCACACTTCCCACCTCTTTCTTAGTCTTGGTGTTCATGGTCATGAGCAGACATAGAATGTGGTCTGCATACTGTTCTTTCATCCAGAATAGCCAGACACTGTCTAGGTCAGTCCAGTGTTTCTCCAGGCTGGGCACTGTTCCTGCCCCCAGGAGAATGTGTTCAGATAATTTCCCAGTTACTCTGACTTGTTTCTTGAAGTGGTTTCAGTTCCTGCTTTTCTATTCTTTCCTAAATTTAGCCCACTATGGTGTGTTGAGACCTTTCTAAGAAAGTCTAATGTTCTGAGGCCCCTTTTCTGATATGTATTGCTCTAAACAGACCACTTATTTCTTACAAGTCTATGTACAAAAGTTGCTTGTGGACAGAGTATGTACTAGTGAAGAACTCCCTTTCGGTAGAGTTGACTAGTTGACTCTTCTGTTAGGCCACTGAATTGAGGGCAATTATGGTGGTTTCTAATGAATATGTGAACTGAGTGAAGGGGTGTTTCTTAGAGGTTTATTTGGCATGGATTGCTACTGTAATGGGAGTTGTAACTTGGACCTTGGGCTTTAACTTGCTCTTCTGTTGTTTACTGCCTGAAATCTTGAAATGTATGGGCACGTTAATAAAGCTTTCTCATTTGTCAAATGTTTGCACTTGTTAGTCCTTTAGATGCTTTTGTCTCAGTGTCCTGTTGTTGATTTTCATTTGGCTTGAGAGATAAGAATAAAAGTGACAAACATCCCTCTCTAATCATCCTGTGCTCATTCAAAGAACATTTTCCTTTCCTCACTTTGTTGAGGATACCTCCACTCCCTTGTCCTTTGTGTCATGGATTCTCCAGAGATTGATATCTGTTTTATCTTTCTTTTCCTCCCCAATCTCCACATGTTTCTTCCCATTCCTGTGGGAGATAGAACCTTTCTTTTTCTTTGACTCCTGTTGCCAGTATTTAGTTTTGAAAGATAATTATTACTGATTCTAAGTAACCCATCTCAGAAGTATGGCTCTGGGTTTGTAGGTAGAACCCAAGTGATTCTTAACTACTTTGGCAAAGGGTATGAAAAGATGTTGAATTCCCTTTGTGTACGAGACTTTATACCGAGCACACGATGTATTTCCTTAATTTCTCTAAGCACCATCTAAAGTTTGAAATTTCTTTTTTGCAAATGACAAAAGTCAAGCTCACTTGACTTATAACCAGAGTTGAGATTTGAATCTGACTCTCCTGTACCATGCTACCTCCTCTGAGGGTGATGTGTATTATGGGCAGATTCAAAGGAAGGGGTGCCTCTACTCTTTTAAAATGTCCCAAAGAAATACATTTAGTCTACAAAGTAGGAAAATCAGAATTCTTTGTATGTAATCTAACCAACTTACTGATTGAATAGCTTCTGTCTCTGTGTGTGTTTGAGAGAGAGAGAGAGAAGGGAGAGGGAGGGAGGGAGGGAGGGAGGGAGGGAGGGAGAGGGAGATGTGGGGGAGGGATGGGGACAGGCTAACCCCCTTAGTCTGGCTGAGGGCCTGATATTGCTGCTGTCTCTCCCCTGCTTTAGAAGTTGGAATGTCTTGAATCAATCTGCAGAAGCGGTTACAGCCAAATTTTACCTAAAGCAAGATTGATGTGCCTCAACTACTCAATAAAATGAAACAAACCAAGTTCCTCATTTTTTTTTAGGCTGGGGAACACTTATATTTGAGACTAAGATCCAGGGGGTACTCTGTCCAGGAGACAGTGAGTGTTCGCATGCCATTGCCTGGGCCTTTGGCCTGCCAGTTTGCCAGTTGGCGTTAGTGATAAAGATAAGGGCATTTCAGCTACACAGCTTGTCAGACCGCAGATAAACACATTGTATTTTGCATTCTGCCTATAACTTGCCCATTGCCCACTGCAGCACTTGTATTTCCCTGGCAGGAGGAGAGAAAAGGGACCTTTTTGCTCCAAATTTGATCATTTTCCTCTTGTGTCTCCGTTCCCCCAGCAACTGTCTAACTTTTTATTTTGCATTTTTAAATGGGATTTCCACAAAACTCCCAGTGGAAACAGCTTCTCTCTGACTCACTACCAGCCCCATATGTCCTGGGCTCGTGATTTATGTTCCATCACTGTGCTTTGAAGAGTGAATTTTCTTGAGTTGAAAACCTTTCGTTTCCCTTTCCTCGTGGGCCCACTCTGAACCTTGTGTGTAAGTGGCATTATAGAAGATAAAACCTTTTTCCTTGATTGGA